>VXAK01005481.1:169499-387663 GCA_013399435.1 Arenaria interpres | reverse complement strand
CCGGGCGCTGCCCGCGCTTTATTCCGCGTAGGCTTTATCCCCAAATGTCAGGCTTTGTCGGGAGGCCGCCCCCCGCCGCGCCGCGTCCCTGCGCGGAGACAGAGCCCCTGCCCCGCGCCGCGTTTGTCCTCCCCTGCAGAAGCCCACTTCATGCTTGTCACCGAAATTGAGGATCCTTTTTGTGCCGGGAGGGGGGCGAACATGGGCACTTCAATCACTAGGACATAATATGGCTCTGCTAGAAGTCTGGCAACAAACAAAGAACAACAACTATTGGTTTGCATCAACTTTTGTCAGGCATTCAGCAGGCTTCCAGAAAGGCCTGAAGTGGCTTAGTGGCAACAATGTGCATTTCATAGCTACAGCATGAAAATCCATCTCCATGGAAACTGGTAGTAAATGCTAACATGACATGCTGAGTATAAATATTGTTAGGGTTATAACTCTTGTATAAATGGCCCAGATAAATGTCCCCCTGTTTAGGAATTACAACAAAACGTGTTATTTCATACTTCAGCCCTCACCAGCACGCTACCAGAGAGGCTGCCACGGGCCCGGGCGCTTCACATGAAAATAACCCGGAGCTTTCCTTCGCTGGGCCGCAGCGGTGCTGCCCTGCCGGGGGCCGGGGCTGCAGCCTCTTCTGTGTTTTCTCATCCCCCTGCGCAGGGAGCACATCCACGGACCGGGGCTTTTCCTTCCACACTAAACGCCCCGCGGTAGCTGTAACTGTAGGTTGATGAAACTTCTGCCTCTGTAGGTTGTACTACCTTAGATATTTTTGTTAATTAGGAAAGAATTCAGAATAGTTTTTAGGCTACCTAAAAAAACATTATTTGGCAATGTAAATATTTACATTAATTACAAACAAATATATCCTTTAAGTCCCGTCTTTAGTTTCTGTAAAATAAAGGATCACACTTTGCTACTTAAAAAGCAAAATCGTAGACTATTGCTTTGTAAAAACAAAAATGCTTTTCTGATGGAAAATAGAAATGTCACTGCTTTGGAACTTTCTGTATTATCAAAGGTGTCCCATTGTATAGGGGGGAAATGGGGTAACCAAGCTGACGAGCAATAAAAAGATATCAACATGTTAGCCTTTGTTGAATCCCAGCACCTAGTGTGACATTACATGGTAACCTGCTGTGTGTGCCCCTAAGGACTGACAGCAGCAGCAGCTCATGGGAAGGGGAGGGGAGATACGGTAAATCAAAATTTGTTTTCTCTGAAATTTTATTAGCCCAAAAGAGCAAACGTGAAACTACGTGGACGTTTTTTGTGTGCTTTACCTGGCTGCTGCCTTTAATACTTGGAGAAATATTCTTTTGTGGTGGCTAAAGGATAGAAGTAGCTATTCATACATGAAAGCGGTTGGGTTTGGGATGTAGATGATCAGTTTTATCGGTAAGAGTGTGGAGGGAGGAGTGAAGCCATGAGCAAGTTATGCAAGTCAGTCACCTCCAGCGTGCGGGCACAGCCATCAGCCCGTGCTGCACCGTTTGGGATGTGAAGTGCCTGTGTGCTGAGCGTGCTTTGGGGTGGTGAGATGGAGCTGTATCAGTGCAGAGGAGGACCAGTATCAGTAAAATCAGATGCTTTTTGTTATCCCGAGTCCGATTTGCAGATCTCTGGGAAAAAAAAAACCAAAAAAAAAACCCCAACAAAACAACAACTAAGAGGGAGAATAAAAATTACTTAAATATCTTAGTTACTGAAATTTGCTTTAAATAGATTTTTCTGTACATAGTAATGTAATTTAAAGGTCGGATTTCTCCAGAACTCCCAGGACTATAATCAAGTGCTGCATGTATATCTTTGGAAAACTGGTGTCTCGTCTTTCTAATGAAAGCAAGCTTCTGATGGGTCAGATATCAGACCTTAAACCTTTCACTGGGTCAGGAATGATTACTGCCCATCCTTGGATAAGGGCATTTCACATTAGGGGGAAGGGTGAAAACATTTTTCTATTTTATTTTTTTTTTTTTAATAAAAATGTTGGCTGTTTGAAGCTACCCCTATGCTTGAAATGTTAGAATAAATCCGGGGGGAGGTGGATCAGTGGCCCAAGCACAGTTTGAAGTAGTCAGAGGTGCCTGGTAAGTGTAATTTATCACAAAAATATCATTGGTACTGCAGTGGGACCAGCGTCTAGGGTATGCGTGTATTTTAGACTTTTTATACAAGAGTTTCAACAAATTTTTGCACAAATATATCCCAATCTTTTGATTTAATGCAAAGTATTTATTTTTCTAAAATTTAAGATTTTGAGGGTGGCAGGTACATTTGATTGCAGGGTTTTTAAGGGGGAAAAAAAAACGGAGTAACACGGTGGCACCTGGGAGGCTGATTCTCGCAAGCCCCAGTCAAAGAGAATCTCTCTGATTTTAATGAGAACTTTGCCAAATTGCAGGATTGTTGCACATTTGGAACCTTGCACTTTTGTTTATTTTAAATAAGTTTTTTTTTCTGACAAACTGAAACTTTCAGAATGAATGTTTATCAGAAATAGGGAGTTATATTCTGGTTCTTTGCTTAAATGGATTTACTTATTGTACTACTCATAACAGTGCTTCCTGCTATAAAACATTAATAATTATAAATACTACATTTCTTTCCCATTTGTATATTTTATCTTTTTTTTCGTGATTGTTTTTCTGGTTTGTTTTTATCTCCCTGCCCAGTGTTACATAATGATTTCCCCTAGTTATGGCTGATTTTAAAAGAAAAGATATGCTATGAAAAATGCCTGTTTCAGGTTACATATTCCATCTGTAAGAAATGCATATAGTTTCTAGAAAGATCCATATTTCATTTTCTAGCTTTGGAAAAAAAGGCTGTAAAAGAGGTCATTTATTCAAGGGGTAGGACAGCAAACAATCACAGTTTCTATTTCATAATTTTTCATTAATGCAGCCTAAGTTTTGTTAAGGGTGGGAAAGAGAAATATTTAGATTTTTGTTAGATTCTCCAGAATATGTTAGGCGGTCTTTTAGCATTGTTGTTGGATGCTGTTGAAAAAGACTTACTGTGTATTTCTGTTATGTCTTTACACTGCTCTTCATCTTTGAGCCCTTTCTTGTCAGTGACTGGGCTTATTTTCTGTGTGCACTCAGCCCGGAGCAGCATGTACCTCGCAGGAAGGGAAGCAAATGCTGCGAAGCCTCGTTGCTGAGGGAACTGTTGCCCTCTCCGGAGTCTGGAAATTCTTTCACATGAGTACAATACTGAGGCCGATGTTTCCCAGTTCAGTTGCATCTTATATTTGAAATAAGACAAAAGCTTCCTATTAGTAAGTGTCTCTTATTTTTGTGAATGTTATTTTTCCTGCAGAGAGGGCGAGCGCGTGTCTGTCGCGAGCGCGGGCTGTGGAATGTAGGCAGGATCCGCGGAGCAGGAGGTGACTCGAGCTCCCAGATCCTGCTGTGTGCAGGGTGGGCAATAGCTATTCGCTAGCAGGGAGATTTTATTGTTTTCAGTTTTACATATTTTTTTTTTTTTCACTGAGGAGCACCAGACGTGGTTGCACTCGTCAGTGCAATCGTTCGTCAAGTGGACTCGGCAGAATTTTGTAGAGCAGTGGTGTCCCCTCCGCTTCGCTCGCCCCTGGCGTCGGGCTGGCACCAGTCCCCGTGTCATTGGGAAATGGCATCAAAACTCATCGATACTTAGAGATGAGGAGCAGCCTAAGCACATGCCCAGGACATGGAGTAATTAAAGTTATGTCATCCACTAAAAATTCTTTTCAAAGTACTGAAGTACTCTGGCATTCTTGCTGAAAATCCAACCAGCCCGGCGCTATCAGACACATCAGCCGATGAAAACCCCTCGGCACAACCAGGCTTTCATAGCACCTCCAAAGTGTCCCAAAAGCAGGAGCGTTGAGGAAATGCAGCAGTTATTTCTGCTGATGACGTCAGCAGAGTGGCCCCAATGGGGCCGAGCCCCCGAAGGTCCCCCAGTGCCACCAGGGGTTGATCTTGCGGTGCGAGGGGGCTGCGGGACAGGTAACAGAGTGGCCGCGGGAGCCGCAGTGGCTGGCAGGGCCAGCAGCAGCCGGGAGCCAGTGGGAGCTCGGCTGAGTAAATACGAGCGGGGCTCTGGGGTAGAATGTGTTTTGAGAATTTGGGGAGACATTTTGGTTTTCTGCTACAGTCATGGTAACCTTATTGGACAAAGTAACTTCAATGGTAATAGGTAATTTGCACTAATCTGTGGTAGAAAATGATAGGGAGGGTCTGTCTGCAATGTAGACAATATGCAGTTAGATTAATAAGAGGATAATTCATAATGCTCAACTACTAACCTGAGAAAAAATAACCAATTAATATGAAATACACTGCAAAATTTTCTTCACTGAAATATATAACGAATGGGAACATTTTGTATTCTGTTTAGAAATCACGTCTATTATTTTTTGGCCTAAACTTTTGAACTAGTTCAAAGGCATATGTCACACCTTTTCAACTATCAATGATATATCATGAGAAAATAGCTGGATTACAGTGTCTGTTTCTAGACTAATTGTGTTATTAGTGTATTTCAATTGTAAATATATACCCCTCTTGCTCGCCTCTGTTGTGGGACAACCTATAAAGCATGGTACGTCTTAAAATGCTTACTGGTCTGGTGTACTGGGAAAGGTGGGCATGTATTTGGTAACAACTAGAGGCTGCTTAATTTAGTCAGATAGTTGGGAAAAAATATTCAGGGAAAAAAAGAGTATACTCTTCATAATGCAGCTGTGATTTTTATTTTTCACTCCAGTCAAAATTCAGATTTATACTAAATCTGCTGCATCTCGTAGCAGGAATTGATTTAATTTTATTTAATATCCTCTTCTGCTGGAATGAAGGGTGCAGCAGACGCAGTGAATGCTCAGCGGGAGGGGGGGTTCCCACACCCCAGGGGTTTGGGGACGGAGGGGGGTGGGCCCCCCCTGCAGCCTGCGCTGGGATGAGGGGGCACAGGCTCGTACCCCTCCCACCCCCCCGACACCCAGGGCAGCCCACGGACATCTGCTGATGTGCTCAGTGGGGTAATTTTGGGGGAAAGAGAGGAATCACTAAAATACTTCATTTTTCTTATCAGTGCTGGGCTGGGAGCGGGCGAGGACGCTTCTGTCTGTTTGCATGGGGCTCCCTGCGCCCCTCGGTTCTTCTGGCAGCTGCGGAAGAATGTGGTGTGTAAATATAACGGCAGTATTTTGTGATAATATTAGAAAGAGATTTTCTACTGCTTGGGCTTGTAACTTGGACCATGTAATGAGTTGCATAAAATGCAGATTCACGAAAAGGCTGTGAATTTTAAACCCCAGCGAGATGAAAAAAGACAGTGTCTTCCATAAAGGGTGCGCTAGTTGAAACCACGTACTTGCAGAAAAAACAGGCATAAATGCTTCTCTTTGACTACATTTTTTTCCCTCACATGATATCTCATGTTATTGCTCAAGTGAGGTAAGAAAGCAAGTAAATAAATAAAACTGTGAAGTGAGTTGTACAGTAATCTCCAGTAAAGGTAAACAAAGCAGGTGTTGCTCTTGGATGGTTTCGTGTGGTAGAAAGGTTTTTCTGGCGTGATTTGGGGATGATTGCATTACTCGCCAGGCAGAGATTGACTCAGAATGAAATGACAGTTTCTTGTTCGTTACAAAATATAAAAACTCCACATTTGTTCTGAAACAAAGAATAAGGTTAGTTGTAAGTAACAATGTGACGTGAACCTTGACAGCTGAGTCTCTCGCAGCCAAATGGTGAAATTACAGGAGTTACTTAGGATTTAGGTGGGTGCAATTAAGAAGAGAAATTTCCTTTCTGTAAGTGAATTTGAATAAATGTATCAAGTGGGCAGGGAACGATTATTGAATATGTACCTTGCAGACCATGTAATTGTGGCATGCTATATTGGTATATTTTTTTTAATAAAAAACTATTGGGATTTTTTTTAGAAAACAGTGATGTTTTCTGAGTCAAGATATTTTTAAAAAATGTAACAAGGGGAGATTATTTTGTAGCAGTGGGAGCTTTAGCAGCTCTGGTAACATTTAGGGAAAGAGATGCCTCTTTTCTCCATTAGTGACTCAGTTAAAAAAAATACATTAACAACTTCATATCTAATTTAAAATAAATGTTGAAAGCAAAGCTACACTTCTGACTTTGAGAATAGAGGCCATAAGAGAGAAAAAAATGACAAAACTCATAAGGTAAAATGAGCTGACTTGAGGTTTTAAATGTAATGCTCTTTGGTGTTCATAACTGCATCCTGTATAGATCTAGATCTTGCACGCCTTGTTCAGGCAAATTATTCACTGTTTCTAGATGCCTCTATAAATTCAACATAAAATTAAAGCAAATATTTGAATTTTTTTGTTGGTTTTGTTTTAAATGCTAATCTTGCTAATCTTGCATCTTGCATTTAGTTTAAGTTCCTGTGCTTGCTGTGGCTGGACAGATATTCCTCACATGAAATTGTGTCTTACTTTTGTTTGACTTGTTGGTGTGTCTGCAGTTGCTCTGAACTCGTCGAGACCGACTCGCCCGGTGGCTCCGGCCGTCGCGGTGGGGGAGCCCAGGGCAGCCCCTGGCACCAGTGGGTGCTGTGGGATGTGGGGGAAGGTTCCTGCCTCAGAGGGGGAGCGGACGGGGCTTCTGCTCCCTGGGCTTGAGTGTGCTGTCCTCAAAACAGCCCTTGTGCAAAACAGGCCCTGGTTGTTCCCAAACAAATTACTGATAATAAATATTTTCTCCTTTTACATGCCCAACTCATGCACGGTGTCTGTGTTGCCATTGCCCTTTACGGGATGCTAAATATACCTTATAAGTAGAAAGCATCACATCTGGCATATTGTGCAATTTTAATGCAGTTTACGTAGAAGCAACCCCCTTACAGTGAAGTATCTTGTGTGGAACATTAAGTATCTGCTGTCTCGAGAAGGTAGAACGTTCAGCTCAGTGTCACCAGAGGAACCCAGGGATGTGACAGCAGCTTTTGGACAGGGCTGGGGATGCTGTGGCCCAGCCAAGCCCTGGAACCGGGCTCACGTGGAACCCGGGGGGTTTCACTCTCCTTTCAAAAACTATTTGCCTGTGGGCAACTGAAGCAGTAGACATTTGCGAGATTGTGTTGCAGTAAAGGAATGGTTAATTTGATTAACTCCAGTTTGTTGTTTTGTTGGGTTTGAAATTTTGCAGTCATCTTCTTTATAGATACAACAGAACTGCTACGGCACAAATTGATTAAATGTCCTTAATACCAACATAAACAAGGAATAATGTATTTCTTGGGAACTTTTTAGGGGGCTTTACTCTGAGGCTCCTGTCACAAGCCAATACATTTACAGAGAACACTTGTCACGGAGGTCATTTGCTTTACTTCCAAAACACCATAGTTTTTTTTAGTATACACAGAATCTTCCTTTGCAAATGTTGACGTGAACTTGTGAACATGCAATCCCTATTGACTTCAATGAGAGCCATCCTTGCTCATCAAAGGATAGAATTTGGCTCCTGATTTTACTGCAATCAGTGTATTATTTATAATGTACAGGAGTGCATGTGTACTCTCCCAGTAAGAGCTAATGGAATTTATGTGCACATGCTGAGGACCAAATCCTCCTGGTAGCTGTTGGGGATTTCACTTTCATGTGTTTGTTCCTTGGTGTAACCTGAACCACTGCTCCCTGATTGCAACAACAACAAAACAAAACAGTCTACATCAAGAGTATTTTTTTGCAGTTGTTACTTTTATTATAGGTTATTATGATGAAAAGAAGCAAGCAACTTTGAATTTGCAAAAGAAATTATTAATACTGTTCTAAAGCACTTCCAATTACAGCCAGAGGTTGCTTGTTGTTCTCTTGGACTGACAGAATCATAGAATCATAGAATGGTCCAGGCCGGAAGGGACCTCCAAAGGTCATCTAGTCCGACCTCCCTGCAGTCAGCAGGGACACTCCCAACTAGACCAGGTTGCCCAGGGCATCAGTGCTTCTTGCAGTAGCATCTCGGAACAAGTGGAGCCGGGGTGCGTTCCTGTGTGTTAGTGAGAGAGCAGGTTTGTTACGGGGTGTGGGTGTGTGTGGGACGCAGGATGGCGATTGTCTCCAGAGGGGGCTCGCAGAGCGCTGGCACCGCCGGCTGCCGGAGTGAGGGTCACCCGGAGGTCTGTGGGACCGGACCCTTGGGCTGCAGCATGATACCTGCCAAAACTCATTAGTGAGACAGGTTACAGCTCTCATTAGCAGCCACTCCACAGAGCAGTTGTTCTCAGCCTGTGGGATCCTATCCTTTGACACAAGCTGCCTGCCTACAGCCAGCATCTTTCTGTCACCTGAGAGAGCTGTTCCGTGGCTCCCCAGAGGGAGCAGCTTCTCTGGTTTCTCATTTTCTCTCTTATGTCACAGCTCTAATCCAGTTTTAGGGGGTGGGGGACGCGGATGCACTTGCTGAGGTTTCTTTTGATAACGCATGTGAAAGGAGACCAGTATTTAATTCTGTATTGTAAAAATTAGCAAATCACAATAAAACACTGTGGGAACTCATGAAACTGAGACAAACAAAGCAAACCAAAATAAAACATTGAAATGTTTTGTATTTGTATTGTATTTGGTTAGGGGGATCTCTGGCACATAAGGTCTAGCTGTAGGTGACAGTCTGGTAGCCCCAGCGGTATTTATATATATTCAGGATCTTCAGGACATCTCTGTGTAGCTGAGGACCTGTGCCAAGCCAGCTCTGGTGCAGCAGCTCCAGTGATTTACTCCAGTGATGCTCTGGTAGATCCTGGACACGAGCAGCCCAAACCTCCCGGCTCATGGGCCCCACCAAGAGCTTTTCAGGAGCTGCGGGAGCAGTGGGAGGTGCTGCAGGAGCTGAGGGATGGGGGTAAGCAGGGGGACCAAGGGGTAACCTATCTCCAGGGTCCCACTGCAGCAGCTAGGGCTGGAGTCACTGGGCACTCAGCCCCGGTTCCACCTCAGTTACATCTTCCAGCAGCAGGGACCTGTCCCCCCAGCCAGCCACATGGTGTGCTGGGGACATTGGTGCTGTGCTGGTGCTGCTGGTGGGCGACATGGGTCAACATGGCAGGCTGGCTTGTCCTAGCCGTGTGGGTGAGCCGGCGCTCCCTGCCTGCAGGGTGGGCTCAGGCATGTTATCTGTACTGTGGGGTCTGCCCGGGCATCGGGAGGCTTGTATTTCTGACCTTCAGAGAGAGAACTGATCCTCCCTCCTCCCCCTCCCTCACCATTAATAATTTTGCAGACCAGGTACCCCCTCCATGAAGGTTCCTGTGTGCGTGCAGGCTGGAGCCAGTCCCTGTCTCTGACAGTTTCAGAGAAATCCCCAGATTGCGACTGCGCTCAGGGGGTTGCGAGCGCTCGGAGGGGTTGGCAGTGCCTTCCTCCTGTGGCCGTCACCAGCGCCAGGAGCGCTCCCTGTGTCAAGGGGCTGGTGCTGCCAGGTCACTGGCCCCGTCGGGGCCCTGAGCCGGCAGATCCCCACTCCTGGGGCTCCCATGAGTAATGCCATGGAAGCCAGTTTCCCTGGCGTGCAGAGGCTTGCAGTGTCACGCCAGGTCAGTTCACTTACCCAGCAGCAGTGTCTCGAGAGAACTCAGCGGAGCCGCTCCCTGAAGTTTTTGGGGATGGGGCTCTTCGTAGGCGAAACCCACCCTAAATGGAAGTCACAGTTTAACATTGTGAGTTGTCTTCTCTGTTGGATCTTGGCATGGGCTTCGTCTGATGACAAGAAAAGTTTCTCATGTGTAGTGTAACCCTGTGGGTCAGCTCACTGTGGGGCTGAGGAGGAAGGCGCGGTGGGGCCCCGTGTGAGCGTTAGGACCAGCAACAAGGCTTGAAGCTGAGCACATGCTCCTCACTTCACTGGTGATTCTCTGGTCCTCTGCAAGCCATTTGGCCTATGACTGCACTGCGGAAGGGCAAATACTGTATTTTGAGTGCTTCCCAGCCACCTTCTGATCATAATAGTTAGAGTCCAGGGTGAGAAAGGAAGAGGGAAGGAAGAAAGGAACGGTGAGCAAGAGCTGGCTCTCTGCAGAGGTCAATGGGAAACCAGTCTGCCCTCAGCCCCGGTGAATGAGTTTTGCATATTGTGTACAACTCTCTTGAAATTTTAAGAGAAAATATTTTTCTGAAGTGATTCTATTGATACTAATTTTATTACATGTCAGTTTGGGTTTTATTACATGCAAACAATCACGTAGGCTCAGCATCTCTTCTTTGTAATGGTGACAGAGGTGATGAAGGAAGGCTCAGTGAAATTCCGGGGACCGAAGCTGCACCGAGCGAGCCCCCTGACCTATCCTGCCGCTAGAATTTGCGTTTGCACATGGGATGGGGATGTGCAGAGGCTCCCGGATTGCTGCCAGCCCTGGGGGGCAGTGGGGCACCTGGTGCCATCTTGCCCTGCTGGGGCTCAGATGTCCCCAGCACACGCTGGTGAGACTGGAGTGACCCTGCCCTGTGCCCAGGGTCAATGTCCTTGCGGCCCATCCATCTGACGCTGTCCCAGCCCAGTGCAGTGGCCCTGAGCTCTGCCAGCCCCAGGGTGCCCTTTTCAGCTCTGCCCTCATGGGAGGAGAGCAGGGGTTGGCACAGGGGTGGCAGCACCCACGCTGCCATTGCTCTGCACCAGTGCCTGCGTCTGCTGGAGGCTCTCACGGTGCTACCCGGTATCGGGGGTCCTGCCCCGCACCCCCAGGCTCCGGCTGGGCGAGGGCCTGCCCTGCTGTCAGAGGGGCACAGGGACAAGCGTGGGCCCCAGTGCCATTGCCCCCTGGTGCCGGGAGCTGCTGGGAGGCCTTGCTGCCATGCCCAGGGCCAGGGAGGCGGCACTGACAGCCTCTGCCGCCCAATTTTCATAGCCTGGTCCTCCCTGAGGCCTGGGGAGGAAGAGCTCCCGCATTCTGGGCATCGCTTTGCCCCGGGGCCATGCTGTTCTTCTAGGGATGCCCTTTCTTGTCAGCCAAACATGCCAAAGCCTTGCAATATCTGGATACTTTCTCAGTTTCATTTATTTACACACACATATGAGAAATTATTTACTTCATTACTTTGTTTACCAACATTTTCCCAAGCTGCAAGGAGCTGTCCGTGCATTTTCCTGTTGCAAGCCATGAGTGGGTGGCAGTAACGGTGCTGCAGCCGAGCGCTGGTTGTGCTTATCCCAGCCTTCACGCGGGCGCTGCTGCCCGCAGCAGGCATTGCAGGGTCCTCCTTTCGGCTTGCATGTCTGTAAAAAGAAAAACAACGCTCTGTTTTTTTACCGCTGGGACCCAGTGATGGGAGTACTCGGAGTATGAAAAACAGGTTATTGTAAAGAGCAATTTATGAAATGCTGCAAAGGTACAAATGGAGTAAAATTATTTGAGGGAATAAACGGCATGTGAAATGTTGCAGCGATACCATCTCTGCTCAGTGTTGTTGGTTTGAACCTGCCAGGCTTGGTGGTTGGAGCTGCAGCAAACAAGTGATTCAGCCCACGGAGCAGGAAGCATTACAGCCGACAGTTACCTGCTTAGTGCAGGAGCAGGCAGACCCCACTGCTGGGGTCCCCACAGCCAGCACTGCCCCTCACTGCTGCTGGGGGAGCTGCTGGGGAGAATGTGGCACAGGGGAGGCAGAGCTGGAATTTCAGTAGCAGCTTTCCAGCATGTCGCGTGCGAGGCTGCAGGGACATGCATGGCCTTTGTGGGGTCCCAGGACCTGCGAGTGGGTGTCCCGAGCCAGAGGGAGCTGGCGGTGTCCTGGGGCTGTGTGGCTCCTGCCAGCCCCATCCTTAGAGCCGGGCTGCCTCAGCCTCACCACCCATGCCCGGGCCAGTTCCCCAGCATGGTTTTGTGGGTGTGGAATAAATTAGCCTTGATGGCGCCTGCATTAATTTTATGTGGGAGAATCCCAAGAGATTCCAGGGCAATTATAGGGAGAGCAGCCTTGGCCAGTGCAGCATCCTCCCTTTCCAGGTGCCCGCGGAGGAGATGGCAGGACTCTGGGAAGCAGCACCGTCACTCCGGCAGTTCCCACTCCCCGTGTCACCTGCCTAAAGCATCCCTGGTGGTGAAGGCCAGAGCAAGGTGGTCCATGGTCCCACGAGCCACCATGCTCTGTGGCTGGTCCAGGGCGATGGGGCTGAGCACTGGGCAGTATCAGAGCTCACCGGGGTGATCCTTGTCTTACAGAAAGGTTGGAAAACAGGCCCAAAGCAAGCAAGCTGTCTTCATTTCATACAAGTCCTATGAATATTAGTTGTCTAGCATAATTGAAGCCTGTTCCATTTGTGGCTTTTTTTCTTACTTAAAAATTCAGCTCATATTTTGGCAGGGGTTTGTCTGAGTGCACAGCGGATACATTCAATGACAAGAGCTATAACATCCAATTTGTTGGATGCCACAATTAAACCTCAGCTTTTTCACCCAGCCATCTGAAAGCCAATTGCGAGTTGTCACTCAAGCAAGAACACATACAAACAAGGGCAGTGCATGGCCCTGGATCCTAACAATGTGATTTTCATCGCCTTACCAGTCTTTGGGGAGTCTTCAGCTTCCATCTGGAAGTACCTTCAACCCTTTCCAGCTACAGATCTTGAAATAGCTAGAACAGAGAGAAAACCAAAATTACATGGAGTTTATTGCCATTTCAGAAGAAAAAAGTGTTTGAAAAAGTTTATTCAGGAAGCCAGGGGAAGTTAAGTGGGAGACATTTGCCATTTCATCAGTCTGTTGGTGATAGCCATTCATGTCATAAATGGCTTGTGTCATTTGATGCCAAAAATAACACAATTTTCCTCCCCAAAGGCCTATAGGGTTTTTTTGCAATAAATGTTTATTTGTTAATAATATACTTTAAACAGCCCAGTCTTGACCTCAAGTCTCCAAAAGAATCCATCTTCTCTCTGAAAAATCCTACAAAGTTTGTGTAATTTTTTCTGGGAAGGTGTAATTGATGGCGCAGTGAAGGGTAGTGTGTTTGCTTTAACTACTGCAGCTGCGTGGATTAACTGTTTATAAGGGCCTACTGTGCTTTGAATGGCTACTTTCTTAGATTTCAGGCTTTAGTTGACAGCACTTCCTAATGGTTTCTTGGATTTGCTTAAGTTCGATCAGTAAAAATAAATTTCTGCGCTTAGCCTCCCCCATTGTTCTTCCCTCGTCACCACTTGGAGAGCTTTTAAACCTGCACTGGAGGAGTCTGGGTTATTGATTAGCCCACGTCCTGCAGCTCTGCCCGTGGAGGTGATCAGGGGAGCTGCCTGACAGAGCCCAGGGTGCCACCTCTCACCCTGGTTTCAGGAAAAACCTAAGAGAAGTTTGGGTGCATAGTGAATAACCTGCACGCAAATGTTTTTGGCAGCCTTTCTCAATTTAGTGATTGGAGTCTCTGGAGTCTCACGCAGAACTGGCAGGTATGAAATATGTGTGATTAAATATTTGAAAATGTAATAAAGGATTTGTAAATATGCATAATATAGAAACTGTTGTTTTGAGAGAAAACAGTAAGTCAGCTAATTAATTTATAATACGTTGCACTGTTTTGAAATTGCCTTCCCAAAAGCTGGAGTTAGATTTCCCCTGGCAAAGTGTTTGTGGAATCCAGTGACATGTGACCAGCAGCCGGTAACGTAACAATTGTCTTTTCACTAAATCACCGACTACCACTGATTTAACCAACATTAAATCACATATTTCAGCTGCTTTTGTTCTGCCATCAGCCCCCCTCATCCTTCTGTCTTATGATTTTTCATGTGTACTTTTACTAAAAAAGCAAAGTATTAAGACATTTGTCAGAATTTTTTTGTTAATCCTTAAATGAAAATGTGGTTTTCTTGAAGAACTCTGGAAGGCTTATTTTCTTTAAGATCATCTGAGTTATGGGAGAGTATTACACATTTAATTTCTCAAAGCATTTCAGCTTAAAGTGCTAGTTTGTTCTCAGGCAGGCAGGCACTTGGATGAAATAAGGAACAGTATGTGTAAAATGAATGGAATTCATTTTTTCTTTAAACATTTCACATTTGTGGAGCTAAATTATTTGGATAATATGCACACTTGGGTACTTTGTGTAAAACTTATTTTAGTGGGACTCCATGGCACTAAGTGGCACTAGTCACTTACTGAGAATATGTTTGTAGTTTATTAATTGTGATGATCATATGATGCTTTAAAAATAGGTATTTTGAGAAGCATAGCTTCCAGCTTGGGCTGATATCCTGCACATTAGTAAGATGGTTAATTGTACTCGGTCTCTTCAGTACCTATTTATAAGGCACAGCTAGGTGGGGAACCGCGGGCCTGAGGGTAACTCAACTGCTCATTTACTTCCCAGAGGCGTTTTCTGGGTCAATCTAGGACACAGCAACCAGAGCAGCTCTCTTTGCTGGCGAAGGCTCCTCTCCTCTGGGTGTCCATTTGATAAACTTCTTGACCTTCAATTTAGCCTCTGTTGGATCACTCCTGGTAAAGCAAGATCACGTCCAAGCTCTCTTTCCCAAACTGAAAATATTTGGAAAAGGGCTTTAAACCTTCCTGCTCTCTGCTGCTCCTGCCGCTGTTGGCAGCTCAAGCCAGAGCGATGGCAGGGCCGTGGCTCGTCAGGGGCTGCGGGCCTGTGAGAGCAAGGGGGATGGCAGTGAGGACAGCGGTGTGGGCAGCGTGGCTGCTCCCCCCTGGCTGTGATGTGCCGAGTGCCGGGCTGCTGACGTGTGTACAGAGCGGTGCCAATGGCGAACACGTGTGACGTGACAGCGAGCAGCCCACTTTGGGACAGAGCGATGACTGGGGTGTCTTGGGGAGGTTGGGGGACCCTGGATGAAGACGTGAGCTCTGTCTGTGCCCGGGGCTGTGCTCGGTGTGGCTGGGGCGGGTGCTCACACCACAGCCATGTGGTCACCCCATGTCACACTCCAGGGGTGTCAAGGGACTGCGGCGTCGGAGCCACCTCCTCTGCACCAGGGCTCGGGGTTTTCTTGTGGGGCCAAGGACCATGTCCTTCTCCTCTCTCCCCAGAGGAGAGTACTGTGCCTTCCCCCAGGGCACCGAGAGCTGTGCTGCCTGGGCTCCTCCATTACCCTGCCCCGCTCCCGGCCGTGCCCTCGCCACACAGGGCAGTCCCTGGGCGCTGCGGCAGCATGCAGGGGGTGCAGGCGCTGGCGCTCCCCGACTCGCCCCCCTGGGCTCCAGAGAAGTTCCTCCTGATTCACTCCCATCGTGCCATGACTCATGCCTCAGCATCAGCCGCCTGTTTGTGAAATGGAAAAGAAACAGCCTGAAATTGGCTGAAACAGCCATGTTACTGAAGCTAGTATGGATTTGCTCCTGTAAGAGGATATTAAAAGTCTCCCTTTGTTTGTTGCCCAGAGACTGAGCTTTGCCATTTTTTAGTCTTTTTGTCAGCTTACTTTGGTATGAAAGCAACTGACATAACATTTAACTTTATCCTTGTGTATGAGCACTCCCACTAGTTAATTCACTAACTCTTTCGACCTTCTGTTTAAGAGATTTCAACGGATGCTGTTTCTGCACAGACGCTGCTGTTCCTCAGGATCCGTACCCATTCACTTATTATGAGCGAGACTGTAGGGTAGGTGGCTTGCATCTTTGTGCAGCTATATTCTTGTAGTAGCTAACATTAACAAAGTTAAATGGACAAATGAACAAGAGAAAGAGAAGAAAAGCAAAGGAGCAATTAAATGTAACTTTTCATCATGAAAAGGATTTCACTGGTTTATCTTCTAATAAGATTATGTCACTGACACAAGTACCTAGGAGCCCTTGATTGACAGCCTCCTGTACTTTTATCAGGCAGTGTGACACTAAACCTCGGGGCCTTTTGTCCGATAGAGTGAGCTCACGGAAACTTGCCATCCTAATCCCCTTATTCATGTCAAGCACAGAAAAGAAGTCCTGATCGGATGGCACCTTACAACAGTGTCACCTCCACCCCCTCGTCGCTGGATGGACACGGGACATCTCGGGCTTTGTTCGCTGTCTGTGAGGCTCTGTCGGAGCGGAGCTGCCAGCTCTGCTTCCCCAGCCCCACGCCCGGGAGCCAGGGCTCTCCGTGGGTCTCCGCTCCCATCCCGCACAGCCCTGCCTGGCGCTGTCTGCTGCCCTGCTCCCGCCCGGGGGGGCTGTGTGCGGTGCAGAAAAATCCCGGGGACGTGGCAGGAGGCTGCATGGGATAACTTTTATTTTGTCTGGAATTTTGTTTCTCTAAAGAAAGTAAAGACTTTAAAGGAAATACTTCCTTTTGCATCGTGTATGTAAGACCATGTAGTGAGACATATCACTAAGCTTCTTCCAACCTTCCTTCCAGAAAAAGGAATAAGTGGAAGTAAAAAGCCCTATCTTTTCAGAAGCATGGGATCAACACCTTGTTGCTCAGTGGTAATTGTTATTGGGTGTAGTACTTCCCAAAGCTCAGGACAGAGTTTTATGTCCTCCTCAGAGCGTAGGTACCTATAGAATTCGCTCCTAAGTGTCGGAGAAGTCAGCAATTCATCCCAATCACTGGTATTATAAGTTTCATAGCCCCAGCCCTTTCTTCGTTGTAGGAATTCCTTTGTGTGTATCCCTGCGGTAACCTATTGCAACTAGCGGTCCCCCGTGGTGCTTTATTTACTTGTCCAACTGTTTGGAAGTCTGTTAGTCTAAAGATCAGATGCTCTGAAACAAATCTTATTACTTTAACCAGCTCTGCAAATTCTTCTTTCTCCATTTTTATTGACTTCTCTTCAGCTAGAACTAATACACGTGCAGCAGGTGGGCAAGTATGTCTCTCAAAGTTTCGCCTCTCAGATTTAACATGAGAAACTATAAATCTTTTTGTTTTCCTTGGAAAATGTGGGAAACCACAGGTATTTGAAGAGTTGCCTCCTTGGTGGATTTGTGAAATTTATACTGGTTGCTGTAATTTTTGAAACAGAAGTCTGGGAAATTTTAAAAGAATGCTGCATTCTGGGGAATAGGCTACTTATTTTTTTCTTGTGTTAAGTATTTTTTCAAGCTGTAATCAGAAGCAAGGGAACGGGAAAATTTTAAGATTTTTTCCTTTCATCCAGCCTGGCACTACAGTGGAGATGCTGCATGAAACTTCCTTCAGCTGCTCTGCCAGGAGCTGGTTCGGTCGGCACTGCTCACCCGGCCCGGTTCTGGAAGGCGTCTCCAGTGCCTCTGTATTTTTCATCTCTATGCACATTTAAAAAGTAATTTTAGATGTTAAAAGTCAGTGCTAATTAAGTGTTTTAAGAAATTATCTTTCAGGAATTCCCCTTTCTCCTCCCTGTCCCCCCGCCCAGTCTCCTGGCGACCTGGTGCTCCCCAGTCTGTGCACACATCTCCTCTGCGGGAGCTGTTTGCATCTCTGGTGGCACTTTCCTCCAGCAGATATCAAAGTCCTGGGGAAGCGACTGCCCGGGGTTCCTGCAGGCTGGGGCCTGTCCTGGGCGCGCTGGTCCCTGGGACGCACCGTTTCTTCCCATGGCCCTGAGGACGGGGCTGGACCAGCTGTGGGGATGGGAAGGTTCCTGTCTCTGGGGCCTGCAGAGCCCTTCACCGCTGCTCCGCCTGGCTCCGGTGCCACCTCGAGCACCAGCCATCATACAGTGCAAACAAGGGAGCATGCACACAGCCTTACTTAAGAAAAAAAAAAGCAAGGGAAGGAATGTGGAAGGTAGCGGCTTTCCTTTAGCAGAGCATGTTTGCTTTAACACACAGCTCTGCACGAGCCCTGGAATCAGTTATCAGGGATCCGTTTGGCTGCAAGGACAAGACCGAGCGTCGGGAGCCGGGAGTAGATTTAAATACCCACCTCATTGGTGAGGCTGGTGAAGGGGTCTGTAAAACGTCTGTAAACTCTTAAGGTCAGTTACCTGCTAGGTGAATTGCGGCAGACAGTGCGGTGTCAGGTTCTGCGTGGGGATAAGGTTCAGTAAAACTGTAAACATCCCTCAAAACACATGGCTTCTCAAAGAAAGTCTCACCAAAATGCTCCAACAGGAGTGTTTCAGCACATGGGAAATGTTAAATGCAAACCAAAGTGATGCGGTGTGAGGCTGTGTGTGTTTCAGAAAAGGTGATTTGAGAAAGCAGCCCGGGGTCCCGCTCATCTCCCAGGTTGAACGCTGTAAAGCTTCGGGGCTGTGCCCCTGCAGTGGGTGTGCAGGGGCAGCCCCCCCAGTCACGGTGCCTGCACCGGGCTCCGGCGACGGCAACGCTTGGGCTGTTTCAGGAGGTGGGCAGCGCAGCACGTTCTGTGTCTTGCGCAGGGAGCCAAGTCCTCCCCTCTCTGCCTGCCCTGGAGGGTCCCACGCAGCCCCCCAGCTCCTCCCCACACCTCCTGTCTAGCGCCAGGTGAGGGGCAGTGAACAGGGCACAACCTCCCCAGTGGGTCCAGGGTGCTCCTTCTGCGTTAGCGGCACTTGATGCTAAGGAGTGCTTATTGAAAGAAAAATAACTTTTGTTTGGACCAAAAAAAAAAAAAAAGAAAAAGCCTTTGGGGATTGGATTTCAGAGCCTCCTGCCTTCCTCCCGACCCCCTCTGAGGGCAGCGGTGATTTGTGTGCAAGGGCCTGTGACCCAGGGAGGCATGGAGCAGCTGAGAAGGGAAACATTTGGAGTTCAGAGGGACAGTGGGTCTTGATGACCAGCGAAAGACAATGCAGATGTTTCAGATCATGAGATCTGTGATGATGATGAGAAAACCCCACAGCCCACAGGCTGGGTTCCTTCTTTTCTTTTCCTTGGTGTAGTGATGCTGTGTCTCACAGGGTTGAGTTTTTAGGATTTATCATGGAAGAATCTCTCTGCTTATTGTGTTAGGTAGCTCTGAAAAGTAGGGTGGGATTTTAAGCCTGCTGGGCTTGGGTGCCTACTGGGGTCTCTGCTGGAGGGACACCCTTTCCGCGCCCAGGCTGCAGTGCCCCGGGGCCGTGTGGAGCTGGAGGACGCTCCTGGTCCCTGTCCCACAGGGGCCACAGCCTCAGCCCTGGGGGGAAGCGCAGCAGGAGGGTGCCCAAAGACCCCCCAATGGCACCCAGGTGGGCATGGGCCAAGCACGCTCTCCGCACCCCACTGGGATGTCCACAGCGTGACTGGGAGCATCGGTGGCACCTCACTACAGGGACGCTCCCTGAGGGCACAGGGGACGCCCCGTCCCGCACTGGGGCCGCAACAGGGCAAGCAGTGGGGCTGGTGCAGACACTGCTGCAGCAGCTAATCCCAAATTACATGTCAGGGAGCAGAGCGGAGACAGATTTAAAAATATTGTACACTTAAAAAAAATAAAATATATATAGTCTGTTGGCTCGGGGGAGTGCAGAGGCCGTGCAAGGTCTCCCTGGCACCAGTCTGGGCGGAGGGTGCTGCTGCAGGGGGTGTGGAAGGGGCTGCAGCAGGGTCAGAGCTGCCTCCTGCTGCCGCCCCAGCACAGACCCCAGCGCCCAATCCTGCCCAGCCCCTCACCGCGGCTCTGGCCACCAGCCGCGGAGCACCAGGAGCACCTTGGTGGCGGGTTGGCATCCTGGCACCTCTGCCAGGGGGACCCGGGCTGGAGCAGAGCCCGCAGACGCTGCCAAACTGGAGCCTGGCAGAGAGCGAGAATTTCCTAACTGTGACAAATGCCTGCCTGAAAAAATGTGTCTGTATTTACCAGTGGTGCGTTCAATTAGCCTGCTTTTTGGAGTCCCTCTGACAGCCCCCCCCGCGATTTGAACCACCTCTTCTCAGAAAAAAGCTAGAAAGGGTTTTGCTTTAAAAAGATTTAGAAACCCCATGTTTCTGATGCCCCACTTTGCAGCTCAGCTGTGACTTGGGGTGCTGCCGCGGGGACTCTCCTCCCTGGCTGTACGTGCTACCCAGAGAGCCTCATACACGGAGCTTTTCATTGCCTTTTATATCTGAGGGTAAGTTACTCTTTTCTTATCGGTTATAGCTAAAAAAATGAAAACCAGAACACGATCCCCAGAGAACCTGTGTCACGAGAGTTTATAATTAAGAAACCGCTTCTCTGATCTGTTGTGATTTTGAATAAAGTGACTTTGTGATTTTGAAAAAAGAGACCCCCACCTCGGGCTGGTTTCTTACCAGTGAGACGGACACAGCTCTGCCTTTTGATTTTGGCATTGAGAGTTGGGCTTATAATGGAAACTGAGCACGGCTTTTATTATCATTACGGTTGAAAGAGCGTTATGAAGGGCACAACTGAAGTTTTGTAAGCATGTGCTGGAACATACACTTAAAATATTAAAGCAAAGTTTTCAATAACAATTGTGTTTAGAAACAAATGATCTTGGTTTTCCATTTCTGGGCTGTTCTGTGCAAAGCCAAATGATCGCTGCTCCGGGGATTCCGTCTTTCTGCAGCATTGAGGTGGGGTTTCAGACACAAGAGGAGCAAACTGCCTGCTTTAAAATGGTGCTGAGCTAGCAACAATGCTTCTGAGTGCACCATAGCTTCACAGAGTACCATCTCTGGTAATCAGCTGATTTTTTTAGGTCATATGTAAATTAAGAACACATCTGCTTTCCATATGTCCCACATACACAGCTTACACATGTTTTTGGATGTATTATCTTAATCATATTTATTGGCCAAAGCAAAAAAATTGAAGTTTAAAATATTTTTGGATTCATAATATTATAAACCCAACAACTATAAAGCAAATGAGTCATGTACTACACTCGTTATAGTGTACAATTACGGCGTGTATTTAAGGGCTATATTTCTTAGCTGGAGTGAAATCTATAGGCAACAATGCTATCTCTCCTGTATTTTTGTCTAACAGAGATCTAAAGAAAAATTAATTACACTTCTTTGACTGATTGTTATTCTGCTGAAGTATGGTTCTAATCCTTATTAACATTCTCTAAAGTCATGCATGAAATATGACTTTTGCACCACACTCTGTGGCATATGTTTTCTCTTTCCAGCGTATTTTTCAAACTATCTTCAACCCTCACTGCTGTTCATTATTTTAAGATAGGTTTAAAGTTTGCCACAGTCTCAAAACTGATCCAGTACAGAGCGTTGCAAGGGAAAAAAATGACACATCATTCTGCTCATGAACACAAATTGCTTCTGATTATTTAGCTTTGAATGTTCTCCTCATACTGTTTTTATTAAAAGCCCCAGTATATTTACTCTTGATAGTGTCTTCAATTAAGTTAAAAAGAGTCCCTTTTCTATAGCAGTATGTAAAGAAAATAGTTGTTACAACCGCAAAATTACCGAAAAAACCTGGTTCTAGTAAAGTACTACTTCAGTTCAACAACCACAGCACGAAGTTTGCTGTTTTCTTGTAAACTTTCCAACCATTAGATAAACAGTGTCTGTGTCTTCACACAGAAAGCAGCACCCTCTCTTTGTTTAAGGACAGTTGTTTTCCTGCAGCTCTCTGCAAAATACCTTCTTCATTAATCCATTTATCCATATGGAAAACTTGCCCATGCGGATTTAGTGACTCTCTCTTTTTGGCCGACGGTGAGTAGATCTTTGCTCCGGGAACAATTTTGGTAACAAATTGCTGAAGGACTGGGGCAGAGCGCTCTGGTTCTGTTCATTTGCCTCCTTGTGAGCGCAGTTAATTTAAGCTGTGACAAGGGGAAGGAAAGTTGTTACAAGTGGGATCCTGTGACTTCAGCACACATTGCACACAGCCAGGAATGTTTTCCTTTTCCTTTTATAAAATAGTGATTTAGGAAAATGGTCTAAGTTTAGCAGTTTCTGGAGCTTCTACTCTGTTGGCTTCACAATAACTGATTTTTCTTTTGAAAACATTGTCTTTTAGTGCTGTGATGTCACAGCCTAATATTGTACAAAGGCGTAACTGGACTAAACATGTCAGGAACATGTCAGTAACTTTCCATAAATTATTCCATCTCTTTGGGAAAACCCCTAATTATGTGTTAACTCATTTTCTACTTCAGAGAAGTTTTGTCTTGAACTTCGGAGCCCAATTGCTGGGGAGCTTTTAAGTTCTTTTTTTGGTTACTGTATTTCTGCTTAAAATTCTCTGTGCGTGAGCTCTGACAGAGAACAGTGAGGACTTGGCAGAAATGGGGTGGCAGGAGTTGAAGAATGGACGAGAGCAAGGGAATCAGCTTTAAACTCCTTTAGAAAAAACCCTGAAAGCGCAGCAGTCTCTGCAAAGCCGTGCTCCTTCCTCCGCTACAAGCAACTGCCGAGCATCCCTGGATGAAGACTTTACATGCTCCAGGCTATAAAGCTGCTGTGCTTTGAAGGCAATGGGGTACGTAGGGAAGGACTGTTTGAAACATGTCACTTTGAACTGTGCTGGAGGGTCCCAGGGAGCCGGCCACCTCCGTCCGCCCCAGTTCCCTCCGAGGTCTGGTTCCAGTCTGCGAGCCCTGGAGCCAGCCCGTGGTCTGGGCAGGTGGCCCCACTGTGAGATGTCAGGCTGATAAGTGAAAGTAGAGACCTTCAAGGGAAGATCAAGAGTTTACGGCTTGAACTGCATCTCTTGCTATGTGTAAGAGTTCAATATGGTAACAAAAGGATTTTCCTGCCTGCAGAGACAGATGCTGCCTTTTCAGAACGTTGCTTTACATTTGAAGTCTCAGCATATGCTGCAATAAAGGCCATCCTGAAACTTCAATGGATTGCATCATGAGGAAATTCAGAGAGGAAGGAGCTTTAGGTGGATCTGCAGAATCTTTTATGAACTAATACCCCATGAAAAAACCCGAGAATATCAAGTAGGGGTCAGTCACAGCTTGGATCAGCGCTGGCTTGTGTTTCAGCTCTGGCTAAACACATTCCTGCCAAGGTGACTGGACAGGGGATGGGGGCGCAGGCTGGGATGCTGCTAAAACTCCCTGATTGTGGTGGTGTGGAGGAAACAAAAAAACCCCAAATCTTGATCCTATGTTTCCTGCCTAAAGGGTGAATCATTCTTTTTAGCTGATATGCAGAACTTGTGTAGGTACAGGACAATGCCACGTTTAGCCAGCTGCTGTACCAAGAAGTGGGAAATCGTGGAGTCTGTGAGCATCTTCTGTGCTGCTGAGGCTGGGCAGGCAGATCTGAGCACACTTCTTTCGGCCACTCTGCATCACCTTTGCTGCAGTTTTCTCTCTTTTTCCTCACCGTCTCTGTTCTTCCAGACAAGTAAAAGACTTGCAGCTGGAGAAAGCAAGTGGCCAGAGGGGACGATATCCCGGCTCCCTCCCCAAGGGATGCTGGAGCAGCTCTCACTGAGTCTCATCAGCAGGGAAGGGTGAGCAGCATTTCCCATGGTTTTTTATTTAAAGCTGTTGTTTTCAATATGCTTTTGAATATCCTTTCTGAAATGGCCTGGCCATTTGTGTGTACACATGTTTGTGAAAAACAAAACAAATAAACTCTTGTTTATTCTTCAAAATGAATCTCCCAACATGCATTTAGAAATGCCAAGGTGGTTGGAACAGAAGTTGTCCAAAGCTATGCCTGGATGCGGCGTGCTGCGACCGACGGTGGGTAATGAACAGAGTATGAATGCTGGGGCTGGAATACAGAAAATGTGCAAAAAAAGGTACAGAGTAATTCTGATAAGGAAGAGAGGTTACAAAGAGCGATGTTTACTCTGTTACCCATTATGAATAAATGGAGAACCTCTGACCTGCAGAAAGGGTGTAATCGACAGATATGCTGCTTGTTTTTAGTAATTTGCTCTGTGACAATTTTGAATGGAGGAAAGGCTGTAAATTTCTGTTTGTTTTAGTACTGACAGTAGGGAGCAGTGCTAAGCTGGCTGCCAGCTGGAGTCACATGGGCTGGAATGAATTCGTGCTTAAAAACACAAGAATTTTTAAAAGAAAATATTTTGTGCCTGGTATTTGAATCCAGTTTGTGTTATGCTGGGATTTTGTAGAGGTTAGACTCATAATTTCACATTTTTACAGCCAAATTTTTGTCTCACAGCAGTGTAAACCTACAATATTTTCACTGGAGTGGGGCAAAACCAGTGTGAAGTTCATGCAACTTTATCTAGCTCAGACCTTCCAGAAAAGGGCTGTCAGATGAGTGTGAACTCTTAAGCCCCCAGTAAAGATGCTGTTATTAAGTATAAATACAGAGTAGGTTTAATAGCTATAATTAACGTGTGTGGTTGTTCTAAATGAATAGAAGCTGGTTTTGTGTTTCCATGTTGAAGGCAGGGGATTTACTTGAAGGACTTGGGAAGCCTGAGTGCTGGTGAGGGTCGGTGCAGGGCCTGCACTGACGGGTGCTTGGGAGCAGATGGGGCGCATGGGGGGATGCGCCCCCACGACCTCTCCCAGCCTCAGGGATTGGTGACTTGGGGGCTTCCAGGGCCGGGGAACAGGTCTTTAGAAACTTTGGCCTGTACAATTTCAGCATTTAAATACTTATTCTAAAGGTTGGATTCAAATCCCTCTTTCCATCTCATCCTCCTGGAGAATGTGAATGTGGACAACAGTCAGGGTATGTCTTTTGCTGATATAAATAACATAAAGGAACTGACCTTACGCCCCTGGGTGTGATGTTGCTGCTGTGGCACAGGATGGGGGTCGGGAGGACTTGGCGGTGACGGCGCCGCGGGGCGGTGTGACCGAGCAGTGTGGCACTGCAAGCCCTGGGGCAGAGCGTGGTCCCTGGTCCTTCTCCTGCAGATGTCTGGAGCACATCTGGGCTGATCCTGGGGGAGGCTGGGGCCGTGGATCGGTGTCCGGGGTCTGCTCAGGAGGGGAGAGGCTGGCAGGGCAGCTACAGCCCAGACTGATGGAGGTGGGGAGTTTGGCCCAATTCAGGTGTAAAGCAGGTTGTTGGAGATGGTGTGCTCTGCAGCGTGCGAGGTGCGGGGCTGCGTCCCGTCGCTGCTCGCCATGTCACACTGCACTGGGGCTGCTGCCTTCTCCCATGGCTCCGACCCAGCATCCACGCTCAGCCATTGCCCAGCCTGCGGGCTCGGGTGGCACGTGCAGAAAGCACACCGCACCTGGCAAGATGGGTTTCACAGACAACACCTTCTCTCAAAGCACTGCCCGAGGAAGGGCTGGCGGTGTTTGTCTCTCTCCCCCTCCTGCACCCCACTCCTCTCGCCGGCAGCCCTGGCCAGGGACTGGCACCGATGCCCTTGGCCGGGCGACTGACCTTCCTGCTTGTCACCCCTGGATGCTCCCCCGGTGACTCCTTCTCCATGCGCTGGAGCAGATCCACAGGAGCTGGGGACCTGCCCCAGACACCTTGTGGCTCAAAGGTGAGGGTGTTCTCCAGGGTGGTGGAAGGTGTGAACCCCCTCAAGGGAAGGGGAGAGGTGCACTGACATCTCCCTCTTCCTTAGCCCATGAACTTGCCCCCCACAATCTCATTTTTGCAGCCTGCCGGTGAAGGCCTCTCCTTAGTACCATGCAGTTGAGTCCTAATTACTTTTTGTGGTGTTGTAGGATAACGTGTGTTAACATGTGTCCCACAAAGGGAGGAGCAATGGTCCCATACAGCCTCAGCACCAGCCAGGACATTGTCATGCTCCACCAGCAGAGTTGCTCTGTGTTTTATTCTGAGCATCTCAGCTCTCTGTGCCAGCTGAGAGCACCGAGGGAGCAGCACGGGCCATTTTCACTGTTCTCAGGTCTGTGGTGGAACCGTCAGCACTTGGCAGCCTCCCCTTGGCAGAGGAAGCGTGAATTTGCTGCACATTGTGAGATGGTTGTGCACACACCCGGCTGCTCGGGCAGGGATGCCCACAGTGGGGAAGGGACAGCAGCACAGCGTGGAGCTCCTCCTTTCATCAGGGCTGAGGACTCGAGGCTGTGAGGAGGTGATTCAGCAGTCAGGCCTCCTGCAAGCTGGGGGTGATGCCACGTGCATCAACACTTGCACGGGGACAGCTCCCAGGCAGGGGGTGACAGGATGGTGCTGCTCCAGTCCCAGGGGAAGCAACCGGTATGCATGTGTGAGCCTGCCAACCTGATCCCTGTGTGATACGGAGCATGAAGCATTCCTGAGGCTTCCTCAGGACAGGTTGAGTGTCAACCAGCCTCTGTCAGCATTTCCCAAGCTGTTTTACCCCCTGTCCCACTTCCAGGTGAACTTGACTCTTACACCCCTGCTTTTCTCAGCCTGGGCACGGTGCCGTGCTGACATGGCTGTTCCAGCTCCAGGAGCCAATCCAAAGCCCCCAAGCATTCCTGCATCCTGTCAGGAGGGAGTACCCACCGTTTGAAAGTATTGGCATGTGTGGAAGACGCTGGCAGTGTGGCCTGCAGAGCTCCTGGAAGCTGTTACTCCTGCGGATCACGCCAGCATCACCGGCAGCCTGTGAGGAGAGAGAGGTGACGAGGGGATGGCCGTCAGCCTCACTGTTTGAACATGTGTCTGTAGGAGCAGGACCTGGCTGTGGACACAGGAGTTGTACCAGATCAGCCCGACCTGGGCATCCCCAAGTCCAGCCGGTTGCCCTGTTACATCCCTGGACACCCTGCTCTCTCCAGCTCCTGCTCCAGCCCTCGCCGCTCACCTGGCTGGGGCTCAAGGCACACACAGCTCTGAGGCACAGAGTCCTCACCCTCCTGATTTTCCTAGTTAAATGTTTCAGCATTTAGAGTCTCCAAACTCAAACACCATGGAGCTGTGTCAGCACTGTGACTAACCTCTGTCACGTGCTGTTTGCTCTCCCATGTCCTTCCCACAAGGAGAGGCATGGCCACTCTGGGTCCTCTTTTGATGAGCTTCTCAGACTATGCATTCAAAAGAGGCAAGGTTGGGAAAAGGTGTGTAACAAGCAAAAGAGGGTTGGGTTGGTCCTTTTTTTCTCTAGGAGATCATCACATAGGTTCACCGAGAAAGTTCTTTCTTCTTCCCTCTCTCTTGTTCATTGACATCAACTCTATCTTGTTCACGTATGACCTGACCTGGCTGCTCACACATGAGCACTGGGTTCCTCAGGACACAACATGCACAAAGCCTTAACTGAACTGGCCTCTTTTTTTCTAAAGCCGTCGATTGTATTCCATATACAGAGACAACAAATAGCTGTATGTACCACATACACAAGATGTCAGAGAAGGATCTGATCTTTTCAGGGACTTTAAGCAAGGGACCCAGCAGTGTATGGTCACTGCAGCTTGGAATCACCTGGAGGCAAAGATCTAAACCATTTTATTACTCTTTCCTGAGCCTCTGCTGGTTTTCTCCCAAGAGGCCCAGGTGAGGTCCATAGCTCCTCGTTATGAGCTTCACATGCTGCCCAGCTCTGCAGAGGTTTGAAAAGGTGACTTGCAGGCACAAGAGTAGGGCTGCTCCTCAGGGCGCCTCAAGCCTCTGGGCAGATGGATGTGCTCAACTCCAAGAGTGCAGAGAAGTTATTTTTGTGATCGAGCTGCAAGCATTTCTTAGGGCTTAGTGGTTGTTTGACTCCTGTGGTAACGAGATGGAGTGTTGGTCCGGAGAGCAACAGGCATGGAGTGTCCTCCTTCCTCCTGCCCAGGCGAAGGTGGGTGCCGCAGCACGGCCGAGGGAGCGGGCAGGAGCAGAGGAGCCCTGGAGGGAGCTGAGCCTGAGGAGGGTGCGCAGTGAAGCCTCCCAGGAGAACGAGTTTGTGGCATTTCACCACCACTGCAGAGAAGGTACCCGTGAATTTCTTGGTGAATCCTTTAGTCTCTGGTGGTCTGTAAATAAGCATAAAATGCATGTTAGTTTTGGCTCAGGTTTCTATTCTCAGATGAATGAATTTGAATGAACTTGTCTTATCTGTGGAATCTCTCTTGGAACTGATGTTTGCAGAGAAGATAAATGTGCTGCTGCCTGCCTGCTTGTCTTGACTTAATCTGTGATGCGCTGAGCGGTGTCCTGGGGGGATCAGGAGAGCTGGAAGGGAGATGGGGATGTTAGGCTGCCAGGTCCTGACGATGTGACCTGTATCAGTTTCTCCATCAATGATAAGGCTGTGGATTGCGTGTTAGCAGTAGAGTGTCGTGCTGGTGATGTTTTCCAAGCTGTTTTTTTTGTAGGGAGGCATTATACATTGGTATCCTGATAGTACAGCATCCAAATGAAGACATGTACTGCAAAAAAACCGTTCCCCATTGGTGTGTAGGGCAGGCCCACAGGCCTCTCAGGAAGTTGCCTTTAGACAGTGACGGTTTTCAGGTTAGTTCTAGCAAATGTTAAACCAGATTGAGGTTGACTGGACTCTCTTTCCAATTCTCTGTGCAAATTTCTGTTTCCAAGAGCTTGTGAGCTCTCCTAAGTGAGAGCATGCTGCACACTGCAAATGTCAGTAAGTTACATTTATAAAATGTAAACCACAAAGATCGTATTGAAACTGCCTTATAATAGGGACTCTTAATATACGGATTCAAACTTACTTAATATCAGTGTCCTTAGGAGGATGCAACACAGTCTCAAAATTTTGTTGTCCTATAAATGAGAATTGCTTAAGCACCTTTTAGACTAAGGATTCATTCAAGGTGGAAATAAAATGAACTGAAAATGACGGAGGGGTGAGCAATGAGCAGTCCCCATAGGCCAAATCTCGGTAGGAGAAAACACTTAAAGTTTCTTTAGTGCTGGCAGGTTCAAAAGTCAGGGCTGGTTTCAATTAGCCTGGGAGAGTCTCAGTGATAAACAATTCCTGTGGTCTTGAAGCAAAGAGGCTAGCTGCATGCAGCCATTCTAACTACTTGAGCTGGCCCTATTCCCTCTGCTCTGGGAGTAACTGTCTCTTTGAATGAAGTATTTGTCATCGTTTGTATATGAATTCTTCTGAGTTTTTGAGAGCAAGGAAAATACAAAGTTTTCTGGTTAAGGCATTTTTGGTCTGAAAATCCCCCAGGGTATCAGCTTAAAATATGCATGACGTTCATGCAATTTATTTTCTTTAGGGGGCTGGAAAATGTGACTGTGTGCAGATGTGTTTGTGTGCACATGTGTGTACGCTGGTGTGATCCCCTGAGTTCTGCTGCAGGGCAAGCCCTTGGGAATGGCTCTGCAGTCAGGCAGCGCCGACCCACAGGTGGAGGAGATGGGCCTCCTGATCCTACCCAGCTCTGGAAACATCGCTCACTTCTGCCCGTGTTATTTCCAGAGAGGGTACAGGAATTTCAGGTTGTTCCAGCTGTGTGTGTGGCATAGGAGCCTATTCAGTGCTCCTGGAGCATCTCCACGTTCTGTGGTTGCACACACTGACAAAGCCCATTGTTAGGGCTCCTCGGGCAGAGCCGAAGCGCTGCAGGGCCCAGATGCATCGTCTCGCTGGAGCTCACAGCTCATAAACTGTTGAGAAAATACTTCCACGTATTGTGCATCTTACGCAGGGGTAAAGTGAGAAGTTGGGATTAGAAATACTGTCTCTCTCACTCAGGAGGATCGTATCCTCTGTGCCGCCGGGGCAGGCACTGAGGTGATGGTTCCTTTGGTCGTCGCCTCCAGCCCCTGCGCAGCTCCTGCCAGCCACCTTCTCCAGGCCTGCCAAGCCTGGGGCCACGGGATGGGCCTTTGCATGCAGGTGAATTAACAGTCCTCTTTAAAAAGTGAAACTAAAATCAATGAACAATATTTCTGCATTCAGATATCTTAAAACAAACTCCTGTGTCTACCCAGCTCTCAGAAATCATAGGGCTGAATATATTTTTCTAGAATCACCATTACAGCATTTAAATTCTAAGAGCATTGAACAGTCAAATCTAGCAAAGAACACAACTAATAGCCCATAGTTTCTTGCTGGATTTTTTTAGCATGTTTTGGAGATACTTATTTTGCTTGTAGACTTGAAAAGTCTGAAGTCACGTGAAATACTATTTCTTCATTGTCCTGGATACCTCTATTCGGACTTATTTGCTGTTAAAGATTTATGATAACATGCTTAGGGATAGGTTGGAGGATTATGTATAATAATTATAGACCACCATATGCTTTTACTCTGTAAAACTCTTATTTTTAGCCAAAACGCTAAGAAGCAAAAGCTTGTCTTTTCCATCTGAAAAGGAGATGCTAGTATTTTCCCATAATATGGCCAGTAGAGCAGAACCTATTCAAATTAATCTTGCTGAAAGAAAGAAATTTTTGACAAATATGATTCCAATGCAACAAAACAAACTGCACAGGATAGTTCAATAAGCCCCCTTAAATCATGCACAGTACAAATCCTTTAGAGCAGGAGGATCTATTTTTATCATGAGAGTTTCCATAGCAAAAGCTGATTTAACTCCTTAGGGTGAAGTTCACGCCAGTGCATGTCTCTGTGAAAGATCAAACTCCCTTTAACACATGGATGAGGGACCTGCAGAAATGTTGCGTTTGGAGTGGGGAGCAGATGTTCAGACACAAACATCCAAATGTGCACTGAGGAACTTCTTTTTAACTGATATGGATCCTTCACCCGGAGTGATGAGATGTCAGAAAATGGCACTGAGCAAACACTATGGTAGTTCAGCTGTGAGCAAAAATCCTTTCCACTGGGCTTTTTGAAGCAGAAGGCCTTGTGTGGGGCGGCTTAGAAACTTTATTTTGAGGTGAAAAAAAATTACGCGAACTTTTGGAGTTTGGCAGAGTCTGTGAAGTGCATGAGGATGCCATTGTCACAGAAGGAAAATATTGGACAGGGCAGAAACCTTTGTGCTTTGCACCTCTGCTGGTTGGTGGGCATCGCCGACCCTGAGGTCCCCCTGCCAGAGGGGTGGGGTACAGGGAGCAGCTGGTCCTCACAGGTGATACAGCACAGACCTCTGTGTGCCACAGCCTGGTCTCCCGCAGCAGGTTGGACCAGCTTGGCTCTCTCTAAAACAGCCTTTTCCTGTTTAGGAGAACATGTCCAGGGCCATGGGACGTGTTCCTGGTCAGACGTGTCCAACCTCTGTGTGTGCAGAGCAGCGTCCTCTGTACATTCTGCTTTACAGGAATTTGCATTTCAAGGAAGCCTCTGTAGCTGAGGAGATGGAGATGGTCTGTCTCCATGGTGATGAAGGTGATGTCACAGGTGCAACATCATGTTTTCTGGGCTGCAGCAGATGGGTTGGGAGAAAACAAGCTCATCAGGGTTAACTGAGAAGAGTTCTTGCAGCAAGCAGCTGTAAAAAATGGTTTAGTGTAGGACTTCTGTGCCATCCCCAATAAATGATGGATGTGTTGACCTGGGACTTGTGATACCTGAGTCTTGTTTCCAAATCCATCACAGACTCGGGCTGCGTGCAGGGGAGTGGCAGGATTATTTCGCTGGCAGGTATGATTTACAAGGTGCAAACTGAAGCAATTAGGTTCACATGGATGTAAATCAGTCAGGATTTGTCCTTCTCTGATCCATCACTGACTCTCCCCAGCCGGAATGGTTGCTGTGGAGTGAGGCTGTGCCGGGGGCGGTGTGAGCAGGGAGTGTGGCCCGGGCTGGTGCTGGGCCAGGGCTTGGGACCCCCTGGGATGCCCTGGGACTCCCTGGGATGTGCTGGGACATGCTGAGACCCGCAGCCCCGGCGCGGAGGGTGGGCCAGGGCGGTGTGGCCCGTCCCGCTGCCGGCATCTCCCAGTCTGAGGAATTCTGGAGTGAGCGCCTTCCCAGCAGAGCTGGAAGAAACCTCAGTGCTTATTCCAGGACTGGGTTTTGCACTCTGCAGTTTTTCCTACAAGCTGTAGTGGCCAAATAGATTCCTTGGATCACAACACAATCCCTTTTTTTATTTTAAGTACGCTTCCCGGTGAAGGCTCCCTGCAGCAGCAGAATGTGCGTGTCAAGGTGAGCTGCAGCACTGCCACACCATCCCAGTTACTGAAGGATGATTAGTGAAAGAATCTGACCCAGGGGGTGTATTTTCTCCTTCATGATTTAAACACACGTGCTGCCAATTCACACTAAAAATAAGTACTCATATTTAAAATATTTGCTTGAACTCAAAAACATGAAAAATAACAAAAAAGCTGGGTAGCTTTGTAAACAAATTCAGATCAAAGCTTGCTATTAGATAAATACTCTAGCAATATAGAAATTAAAAGATAATACCTCCAGACTGATTATTGCATCTCTTACTGAAGCAGGGTTTGATTCTAAACTTTTTTCATGTTGAACTTCTACTGAAGACTATCTTAATCCGAAGAAATTCTGTGGGGAGTTCTGCTTTAAAAACCCTAGAATGCAAACTGTTTTTAAAAAGGAGCTGAGTTCCATGATCTGTAATCAAGCAGGATTTCCACTGAATTCAGTGTAGGCTATATGCATTTTAAATTGCACAGAATTAATTCCAGCCTCAAAAATTTGACTTGTCATGTGTAGATAAGAATTCAAAGCAATATGCAAGCTCTGCTGTTAAAATGGCTCGGGGTGTCAGTGTTGAGTTGTTGAGAGTGTATAAATCATATGTATGTGTGATTCTCAGGCTAGTACCTGGGGATTTGCTTGATATGATTATACACACTGTTCTGCTCACTTAGTTCATTTCACGTCTGCCTCAGGAGCGACCTCAGGAGGCGTTTACATTGATTATTTCCCTCACAACAGCCAACACAGTTCAAATAAAGCAGACCATGCATAATTAAAGGCATCATTGCTTTCTCACTCAAAATAGTAATGGGGCAGTGGATCTAATTTCCTACTTAACACAGAAAGGCTGTGCTTATTAACTATTCCTATGATTATTGTTTACTAAACTCATTTCAATAATGGCCTGGTTGTTGTTTTTTCTCCTGGAAGACCCAGGCTGGCGTGCACGTACTATGGGAGCATGACGGGGCAAACAGTGTCTCTGAGAGGGGTTATGCACAGCATCCCAAGGGTCGGGCGTCCAGCAGGAACCGTGCAGGTCCCCAGCTGAGGATGTGCCCTGAGGGCTGGTGTGGGTGCTGCGCTGCAAGAGGCACACCATTACTGGTGCGAAGAGTCAAAAAGAAGAGGGGGGGCAGGGAGTTTCCCATGTTAGAAACAGCCAGGGAGGCCCCTTGGCAGCTGAACTTTGGGAAGACAAACAGGAGAGCTTGCTGCAGCACAGCTTGGTGCCCAGTGCGAGCTCTGGTCTGCAGGGTGGGCAGCACAGAGCAGGGAGAGGCCCCAGGAGGTGCCCCATGATGGGGGGGAGCGGGGAGAAGCCCCAGGAGGTGCCCATGATGGAAGGAGCCCCCGGGCATGGCGCTGTCAGCGCACCCCAGGCGGATTCCCCCTGGGCTCACTCATGTGGTGGACAGCTGTGGTTTCCTGACAATGCAGTGGTTAGTGTAGAAGACGCCCACTCTCAAAGCCAGCCTTGTATCTGTTTTTCCTGTGGGAGAAGTTTTTTGCCCTGCCCCTAGACTCTGGCTTGCATGCTTCAGAGGGCTGTTGTGTTCTTATTTCATTAGCATAATAAAATCTGCACTTCCCAGTTCACTCCCCTGAGAAATGAAGCAAAAGAGGGGAAAAAAAAAAAAAGCAGCTCATAGACTGACAAGGCTTGTGGCACTGACAGGGAAGGCTGGCTGGTGAGGAGCGGCTGGAGGGTTGTGCTGATGGCACGGAGCAGCCGCTGACCTGGACTGGTGTCAGGTGGGAGCGGGTCGGCTGCAAGCCATCATCCAGACACTGTGCCCTCGCAGCAGGAAACGATTACGCCAGGCAGGGCTCCTGCTCAGGCAAGACTTGCACGTGGTGTCAGGCCCTAAATTATCAGCGCTCCAGAAATAAATTTAGAAAGTTAAGACACTTTGTAAACTGGTCTTCTCATCATCTGGTGGAATTGCTAAACCCAGGGATCCTTTGTTAAGCTAAAAATCCAGAGAAGTTCTGTGAATGTCGCCAGCAGTGGCAGACAACAAGCTGAGCTTAGAGACTTGTACTGGGAAAACATTTGGGCATTGTCTCCTCTTCAGCTCTTGCTGATCCTTCCCAAAGCTGCATCTCACTGAGTACTCTGAGGCTGGGCTGCTTCACGTTTGCATTCCTTGCCCCATTGGGGACGCCAGTGGGAGAGTAACTTTATGGTGACTTGCACATGCTCTCACATGTTTAAATTGTTCAGATCTTGTGGGAAAGATAGACATCCACCCAGACAATATCTTGCTTCTGATGAGTAGGGGAGCCTATATCCTGTAATCCTTGAGAAAAATCTGTCAAACCTCGTTACTCTCAGTGAAGGAGCACCAGCAGCTTTCCTGGTTCATATGTCTCTATCAAAGTTAATAGAACTTCCCATAAACCCAGGAAGCTGCTGGATGCTCATTTCCCTCCTGGCTTTTGGCCAGTCCTACCACCCTTGTCCATGCCAGAGCCGGTGCGCTGCATCTCCAGTGCCGTTGGAGGACCAGGGAGGTGCATTGGAGAGGCCAGCCTGGTGCCTTCTCCTGGTTCACTCCAGAGAACAGTCCACCAGGTGTCCCTCTGCCTCTGGACTGATCGCTTAGGACATGTCCAAAGCCCTCCCAGGAGGGCCACCAAGGCTGACCTTCCCCAGCCCTGCTGGCACCATGGGACATGTTGCCAGGCTGTACCCTGTCTGTGTGTGGGGCTGGGTGGCCCAAAGGGGCCAGGCTGGTAGCCCTGCCATGGGTGCCCCAGTGCCTGGACCTGTGTGGGCAGCCTCTGCCCCTCAGGCTCGGGGGCCGTTGTGTCCCAAGTCCCTGTGCCACTTGGGTGCCATTTGCCAGCCTGTACCCGGTGGTGTCCTGTCCCCAGAGCCCTGTGAGTACAGAGTGGAAATAGTCTGGGATTCTCTGAGTACAAATAAATGGAACACTTTGGATAAATGAACCAAATCTAAGAAGCCCCGTACCAGTTAGCCTCACATTTTTTCTTTACTTGAGCAACCGAGTTAAAGCAGAAACTAGGGATTGTAAGAAATAACTGAATCAAACTTCTCTGAAACAAGTCACAAACTCCGTTTGCTCCACAGGCTGTTAAATATCTGACAAACTTCTGGTTAACTTTAGCAAAGACCAACGACAAGTGGGTTATTGCCATTGTAAATTGTATCTAACAGTTTAATAGTTGTAATACCTGGTATGTTCTTTTTAATCATATGTGCCTGGAGTGTTGCAGAGCAGAGAAAGCATCTGGATCTGTAGCAGCTGAAGTAGAAAGTTGTTTTTCTGTTTACAATATGACCCTCTGCACATAATAGTGTTCTTTAAGTGCATGGTAAGTGTGTGTCTTGTGTGTGCGTAGACTATATATTTACTGTGTGAAAAAGGTATGGTTTTGTGTATGAAAGTTAAGATTCTAGTGGATACCTGAGTGGAAAAGGGTTGTGGTGTGACCATATCATTCCCGAATTTATTTTAAAGACTCATCCAACAGCTTCTTTTACAGGCAGGAAACATTAGCTTTAACCGATAGATAACTGGGAGGTAAATGGGACTTCGCAGAGCTCTGTGTCTGGTTCTGCTGTTTCTCCATATGAGATCAGTTTTGGAATAGGTGGAAAAGATTCTGCGGGTCTTACCCTGAGGAAAAGCAAAAGCCACAGGGTTTGAAGGCATGGATGGTGATTTTCAGCACTGCCGGAGCGGGCCAGGGGGGACCTGAAGGATGTGTCAGACAGGGCACTGAGATAAAAAAAAATCAGCTAAAAATGAGCTATCAATGAAATAAAACTTAGTAACTGGAGTACCCTCTGCCTTGGATGTGTTTGCAGTTCAGCAATCCAGAGCCCATCCCCAGCACACAGCTTTCCTGCAGAAGAGCCTGTGTTGGGCAGTACCTGCTGATGTCCCATGGGGAGGGGTCTCATCCTCACCCCCGTGTCCCTGCGTGCCTCTCGCTGTGGGACAGCCCTCGGGCTCACGCTGGCATCTTTCCACGACCCCCTTGGGGGTGGAGAGAGAAGGACTTGTTGCAGACCTTCCCCTTGAGAATCCCTTGGCTTGTCACAGACCCCTTTCTACCCCCCCATTCGTGATGCAGGGTGAGAGCAAAAACATTAAAACGGGGCTGTTCTGAGACAGAAACAAAGTAAAATAATATCCACGTTGGGGCTGCTTTGCTTCCCTCCCTCCTTCACGTGCAGGTTCCCAAGTGTCCCGTTTCCAGAACGTAGCTCTGTTGGCACCAGGAGGACCCGAACTCCCCTCCCTCACCTGTGGCTCGGACCAGAGGGTGGCTCTGGGCTGGCATGGGACTACCTGAGGCTCCGCTCCCGTACCGCGGGAGGCCACAGTCCCCAGGCAGCCTGTGCTGAGAAATCATCTTAATCCCTGTGAAACTCCAGCAGCGGCTTCCACTGGCTGTCCTGTGAATGGGATATTTGGGGACTAGTTGTGGCAATGGGTGTTTTGGTGAAAACTGGAAACATTGGAGGATATTTATCAAAGCAAGTTGCCTCCTGTAGCCCAGCTTTATCCCAGCCAGCTGCCAGTGTTCGGTCTTGCCAGATTTCTTCCTCTCGCTTCAAAAGGGAATGGGCTAAAAGTATTTTTAATCACAAACAAATGTTTGAGAAATTTAGGGGGTGGGGTAGAGAAGCCCCCATGCTGTGTCTCTCTCAGTGCATAGATAGGATGGAGTCAGGGAGCCCAGGTCCAGACTGGGATAACTTTTTCCCATTATTTTGCATAAGCCACTTGACAATTAGACTCCAGTAAAGGGCCTGGGTGGGTGATGACATGAATGCTGACACCTGCACTTATGATTTCATGCAATTAGTTGGAGCTAAAAGTACTGTGACTGGATGGTAGAAGAGGCCTGTGGCTGTCACCCTTCTGTCCTGTCACCCTTCCGTCCCTCCACGGGCGTGGAGCTGTGTCAAGCTGGTGGTACAATATAACACACAGGAGCTGTGGACCAGCAATGCGTTAGGCCAGTGGGATTGTCCACAGCCATTTCAGCCTCTCCTTCTGCGTCCCCTGCCCAGGAAAGGCTGATGTACCCTTTTCAGACGTTGGTGGCAGGACTGCACACTGGCATTGCTCTGGGCTGTCGTTTTCTAGCCCGTAGGCTAATTGTGGCACAGTCTTCTCTCGATATGGAGTATTTCTTCCAAGCAGTGGGAAGCGGTCCCTTGTTCTTACTGATCATCAGATGAAGCTTGGGATCCTCTGGCAGCGTTCACACAGCTGAGGGCAGAGATACCTTGGATGACTTTTTAAAAGCACATTTATTGGACAAAGTTTAAGATGCGTTCTGTCACTTAATCCTTGTGCTGCTGTTCACTAGCCAGAACTGACCAGAATGTTATTTGTCTAAAATTTTAGGACAAACAGTATCAGCAGTATCTAACCTCAGGGACCTGCTCATATAGAGTAAGAGGTAGTTATTGAGTCTGTGATCTGCTCAGTCCTAGAATTATTCCTGGGATCAAACAAGTGGAATTGACTCATAATAATAAGGGTCCCAGTAGACCTAAATAGAAATTGGTTTTCTCAAGTTCTTGATTCATGTTGGTGTTAAATACAATCACTGACACATCATTTGTGTCTGCAGATGTTGACACAGTCCTTGAGCAGACCCGAGACGTGGGCAGCCCGCTGCTCTGTTTGCAGCCACCCTGCTTTGTGCTGTCCTAGTTCTCCAGCTCACAAAAGAAAAAATAACTGAGATTTGTCTTGTCTTGGGCTGACAGGATAGCCAAGTGATTGCCAGTCCAATTTGGCAGTTTTTAATCATTTTATCTCTGTTCTCTTCTCTCTGGGGAGACAGTCAGTGTTTAGCAGTCTGCACAGAAAGACCTTGGGGCTAGTTTCAGCGGCAGTGGCTCAGAGCTCCGATTATTAGCTCTGCTCTTAGGAGCACACTGCGATCTTTCCCAAGGGAGTGGTGTGAAAAATTAACACAGGCTTAGAGCAGCAGTGCAGCAGCAAGCTATGTAACTGTAATTACTCCATTGATATTCCTCACACAATAACACTGTCATCAGTCATTTACATAAACTTTTTCTCCATGAAGAGGGAATGGCTGCTTATAACCCTATTGGGTGCTTCCAGAGCATGCATTATACATTTTATTTGTTCTAATTTCAGACTCAAGGCCTGTAGGAACAGAGAGAGGAAACGCGTAGCCTTTTCGTAGTTGTTCTTTCTGTTGCAGCAGTAAGTGTGCCACTATAGGCAGGCTGAAATGGATCTTGACAGGATATTTGGAACCACTTCCAGAATTTGAAATGTTCAATGTAATTTTAAGAAATATGCCAGTATATTTTATATATTTTAAACAGTTTGGTACTCAGTCTCTGTCCCAAGTCTCAGTCTCTCTCTTTTCAGGGCAGGTCCATGAGCAGTGAGGGTGTTCTCCTTGCAGAACTCCTTGGGACGTGCTGACTTTCCTTAGAGTTCTTCTTTCTTCCCCAAGCATGTGGCATGACTCTGCGCCCTCTGCCAGGTTCTCCTGCAGCTCCAATTATCTCACCATGAACAGAAAGAATGGCTGCATGAGCCACAGACGTGCTCTTCCTGGCAGCAGGTAATCAAGAGAGCAACAAGGAATAAGTGGTTAATGACATTGAAAATTAGCACCATCCTGTCTTCTGCCAGGGACGCTCGTTTCCTTTGTGTTCCCTCAGAGTGTGAAAGCCAGAGCTATGTAAATCCAACCGCCCTTCCCCAGGGCGGGGATGAGCATCCCCGAGCCCTGGGCACTTTCTGGTCTGGGTTGGAGCCGTTTGAGGCTCCGCAGCTCTGAATACCCACGTTGGAGTGTCGGCCATCCTGGGGCAGCTCAACCCTCTCCCTCCGCAGGACTCCAGCATCCCGCAGCCTCGGCATCCCCCACCACAGGAGGAAGACGGGAGAGGAGGTAATTTAGTGCTCAGCTCCTCCAAAGACTGCCTTGTTGGGGACGAGATGTCCCTGTCCTCACAGAAGAAGTGTTAAACTTTTGTAGATATTACACTTCCTCTAATTAAAGCCTTTGGAGCCAGATATTCCTGGGGCCAAGGCTAATAATGTATTCAGAAGAATAATAACCCTGTCTGGGCTGCAGCATGTTTATTGATGGTGCTGGTACCTGACGGTGCTGACCGTGTCCTGCCGCCGCTCGACGCGCGCAGGCCTGCAGGGCACAGCATCCCATATTGCTGTCACAGTAAAAATTCTGAGTGCTGCAGCAGGACACATCTAGTGGGAAAAAAGGCGCATGATAGTCAAATTTCAGTTGCTGAATATTTAATGAAGCCTGCAGTGTTTATTTGGTTAGCCTGTCGATTTTTATCGTTCTGTCAATAGCTTCTCATATGTGGCACAGTGATGATCTTTAGCAGCCTGTCCCCTGGGAGCCAAAGCGCTAAATGCAATTATGGATTTTATACCGCAATGTGTTTGATATTTCCACTGATCTAATTTGCAGTCTGGTAGTTTATTGTTTGGCATTTTAATGGCGTTCAAATGCTATGGAAAATTTGATTTCTCTTTATAATTCACCCTAACATCATTAATGCTGGTAGCCGAATGGCATGGATTTTAGAGGGCTAAATATATAGGAAAATATTTTTTTTTTTTATTATGGACCAAAACAATCGGAGTTTTAACTAAAAGGAAAACCATGTTCTATTTTTTTTCCACACTTCCTCTTTGTCACTTTTCATTAAACATTAAGATTACTTGGAAGAAATGGTAAAACAAATGCTAGACCTTGCCAAACGAAATACAAATGCAATGTGTCTTCTGATGGAGGCTTCACTGTAGCACTCAAAGATCCTCAGGAGTCTTTTGAGAGAGAAAAAGAATGAGAACCATCTATTAAAAAGTCTTATCGGGCTGTTTCTCGCTTCTGTTCCAGACCACTTTCACTTGATAATTAATCCTCCATATATTGTTTCCTCTGATGTAGCTGGCAGAAGCCCTGAGCCAACCACTTCATCAGATGCATCTATTTCACTAAAACAAAACCAAACCCAAAACAAGCAACAGCAACAAAAGCCCTGACCCCAAGCCACAGTTTGGTAGAAGTTCCTGACTCTTGGACTGGGCCTCTTGGCACAAAGAAGGGGCACAGAGAACTGCATGGGGCTGGGTAGCTGGGGGGAGTTAATCATGGTGTTGTTTTACACATCTACAACACTTTTATTGTGCAGTAACTCATGAGTTATGGGTCCTCTGCAATTGCAAAATAAATCCTTTAATTAACCACCTAGTCAGAAACAATTTAACCTCCTCAGTGTATCTCATAAACTACATTAGCCACAGATTTATTTAGAATAGTGTTGTGCAAGTGTGATTATTTACATTAAGAAGTATATGCCCTTTGTTATGTCAAGTACACTGGGACAAGGAAGCACAAATCTATTTTATATGGTTTCATCCGTGGCTTTTAATGATTTTACTGTTTCCCAAATAGAAGCAAATGCCTTTTTCTACTGGGTGTTACATGAAAGCAGGCAGGATGATAACTATTTCATGTGTAAAGGTAACTTCAGGTTTCTGTATTCATTGCTTCTCGTTAAGGGCTATTTCACAGACAATGGGAGGAAGAGAGAAATCTTAAGTCTCCTCGTGTGTCCAGGGGATCAGACCCCACAGTGGCATGTTGACAAGCCACGATTCTCCTTCTCAGATGCTGAAGAGTTTGTTTCTGTCTTTCAACAGAGGTGTGAACACAAGGCCAGTCAGTGTAATAAATCTTACAGGTTGCCAGAAATAGAACATGCTTTTGTGGTTTATGAGTTTAAGAACATTAAAGAGGTTCAAGAGAGTTCCTCTTTTAATCTAACCAAATAGAAAAGCTGACAAAAATAAGAAGTCATAAAGGAGGCTGAACGAGGTGCCAAAAGCACTAATGAATGGATATAGAACAATCACCTTTGTGTTTCAGAAAATGTCTAGGCAGTGGTGTTGGACTGGTGGGCCAGTTTCACCTCTGGATGAGATTCCTACTGACCCACAGGCTCTCGGTGCCCCTCTGCAGTGTGGTGGTGAGGATGCTCCTGCAGTTTGCGCTGGACCCGGCAACAGCAACAAACACTGACTGCATTTGTAACTCATCTCAGTTCTTTCCCCCAAATATTTTCCTTGAAAAAAAAAAAAAAAAAATTCTCTGGACCTATGAGATGGCAAGAGAAACAGCAATCATGTAAAGGAGAAACTGTTACCTGCCACATTGCCATCCATGGGGCAAAAGTCTTTCTCGGGGTCCTCATTTTGTCTTGTACTGTTGGGCAGCGCTGCGGGGTCCCAGTGAGGTTGGGCATGTGGTTGGCCAGTGCCAGCAGCAGAGGTGGTCTTGGAGGTCACCTGAAGCCAGGGAAGTCCATGCCAGAGCCTTCTGGAAAACTGTTTCAGGAAGACTGTTTGGGGATTGGATGGGGCTGAGTTGCAGGCAGTGGTTATTCTTTGGGCATCTCCTCTTTCAGCCGAGCCAAAACATGGGTGCGAGCAGCCGCAGGCCCCTGGCAGGGTGTGGGGTGTTGGGGATGGCTGAAGACACTGTCCCACCTGGGGCTTGCTCTCTGGAAATAGGCCAGAACATCACACAGCTGTGGTGTCTCCAGCAAATATATCAAAAACCCTATAGTATTATTCAAGCTCTGGCCTATGATGTTTTCAGTTGATGTTTTCGTTTATAGGAACGAAAGCTAACAGGCTGTCACAAAATTGTTGAGAAACCTAGTTAGCAGGAATTAGGAAAAAAAAAAGAAGCCACCAAGTTGTGGAGAGCGGCAGGCTAATGACATAAGGGCTGGCCCTCCAAGTGATCTGTTAGCAGATGATGGATGAATGCGCACCTCACTCGGCAGCGCCACCAGCCTTGCTCCATTCTTGAATATCTGTCAAGATGTTAAGTGGACGACTGCAATCAGCAGTGAAATAAGACCTGTGTAATCTGATGTTCCACTTAGAAAAGAAAACAAAATTCCTATCACCTAATATGAGACTACACCAGCCAACACACAAAGGCCTTTCAAGCAGGCTGGGTATCTGATAAAATCTTTACACCTCATTATCATTTGTAATTTAGAGATAGGGGTACAGCTGTATCTACAAACCGAGCATGATGACATTTCCAGGGATTTTTATCTGTGGCTGTTTCCAGCGAACAGTTCTTCATTCACATGTGTACTTTTATATTCCTTTTAATGTGTTTCCCTATTCAAACCTTATCTTACTGAGAAGGGTAGGCTGCGTGTTAAAAATGTCCCTTCAGCAAGAATGGACACGGATTAGCAAAAAGCGCAGCCTTGTCCTTCTTTGCAATGGAAGTTTGGTTTTGGTTAATTCTGTTTAGTCAAGTTGTTTTCTAGAAAAGGTGACAAGAAATGGAGAATGTGCTATCTTTAGGTGCAGAAAAATTCTACCTCTTAGGGACAATCCAAGATTAAAAATAGCATTATGAATGTTAAGTGATGTGCAGTATTGAGTAAATATCTAGGGCAGGCCAGAAAAAACATCAAGCCTTGGTGCTGTTTAATCTGAGCCTTTCTGGTTGCGGAGGATGTGAGATGGTGCAGTTGAAGGCACAGGGTTTGCCATGGGAAGGCGATGAGCTGTGTGGGCAGCAGGGCCGTCCCGGTGTTACAGCGGGTCTGGAGGTGAGGTAGGAGGATTCACTCAGCTTCGGCAGAAAACACTCTGAAGCAGAAAGGTTCACACAGCTCAGTCCTGAGCAGAACATGCCCTTGCTGACTTGGTGGTGCCAGGCCACCTCCCCTCCCCAGTTACCCCCACGCAGAGGTTATGGGCCACTGCGGAGGGGCAGTGTGTCCCTCAGTCAGAGACACGCTGCTCCCTCGCTGCATGGCTGGGGTTGTGGGTGCCCCACCTGGAGCAACCAGGCTGTGTCTCCTCTTCTGTCCCTGGGCTCCTTTCCAAAGGAGATCAGTGCAGAGGATGCTTTATTTCCAGGTGTTATCCCAGAAAGCAGCTGGGAGAGAGTCAAGGCACAGCCCCAGGGAGGCCCATGGAGCTCATGGGGCAGATCCCCTGGCAGCATCTGCAGAGGGTGCTGAGCACCTTGGTTGGGGGTTATTTTGGGGATTTGTTTCGAAAAACTGCATGTGGTTTGATCTATGAAGTTTAATATAATAGTTGAGAAATATTCCAGTGACAAATATATGACCATAATTTCTAATAATATTCATGAAATTTTAAATGAGACAGCACTCCCTGTAATAGATGAGAGCTCTCCTTTTTTCAAGCTCTCTTTACAGCATTTTGTTCCTTTACTCTCCCAATGTGAACTGGCTGTGATTTTTAGGATTATAGTCATAAATAAAAAGGAGATATTGCAGAACACTTTATGGAATTCTTCCTTGCCAAAGACCTTGATTCCGACCTGATTCAAATACTAGGAATCAAGCAGCAATAAAAATGAAATAAAAAATTACTGTTGTTACGATTAGAAATGTTATGGGAAGGCAAGATCTTAAAGGATAAAGACCCCAGTAGCCCCACAGTGTTTCTTATGTCCCTTCAAGCTGCAGATGCTCCCAAGTTCTTCATGTCCTGCATGAAGATGCCCAGCTGGGCACAGGGCAGTTCCCATGTGGGGACCTGACCCTTTGCGATGCACCATTTACCGGAGTCCCAATGTGTTGTGCAGTCTCACTGGCTGCTCTTGAGTGTTGTGTTTTTAAAAATGCCACAGTTGATGTGGTCCAGTTTGTTTCTTGAAATCTGAGTGTGCTGTGTGTGGCGGGCAGCTGATGTGACGATCACCTGGCTCTTTTGTAACATTTTTCCCCATGTCCTAACCTTTTTCTGAAAATTAGTGTGACCATCCTAAGACACCCGTTGTCCACAGCGAGAGGGGCTCTACATGCCAATAACTTGTTGTTTTCCTTGTGTAACTGAAGGGACAAATAGAGATGAAATTACAAATATTGTATTTGATATATAAAAAGACAGTTCTTGACCCCATAGTTGTTTAAGCTGTTCTGTTTATTATAATCAACATCATCTCTGGACAATTTCACTGTGAAAAAGAATAGGAAAGAAGACTGTTTAAAGAGGGAAGGAAGAAAGAAGGTAAGGGATGCGGGTTGGAGCAAGGAGAGAGAAGAGGTTCAAGAGGCATAGGGAGGGATTGGTAAAGGTCCTTGGGCACTGGCGCAGCTGCTCGCGGGAAGGCTGGAGCAGGACTCCCCTGGTGGGGCTGCAGTCCTGGGGAGGAGGATCCATGAGGTGGGGGGCTGCTGTTCTGTTACTAGTCTCTGCCCAGCACCATGTTTGAAGACTCAAATCCTTCAGCTTTCTGGACTGTAAATAGTCTGTGCGCCATTTCAGGCAACACAGTACAATGTACCATGAAACTGCTTAATGCTGTAGAAAATTGCTAACACAACAAAACAGAGCCCCTTGGAAAATCAGCTAACGCTTCATTATGCCTTCCTGGGTCCCTTTGACCCCGCTCGCGACAGCATCGCTTCCCACAGAACGGTTCCTGCTCAGAGGCACCGCCTGGATGTCGGCTGTGCAGCTCCTGGTGCCCCCCTGGCTGGGCTGTGTGAGGGGGTCCCCTGAGCTGCCGCAGGAAGAGAGGAGTCTGCCTGAGGCACTAATACACTGCATCTTAGGCTGGGTGATACCATTCTGCGTTGGGTCAGCAAAAACACTGTCCTTTGGCCAAGGCTGAGCTGCTGTTGAGCTCGTGGGGACCAGGCTCCCCATCACTAAATGGCGAGGTACGTGTTTCGTGGCAAAAGGAAAGCCAGTTTCTGTCACTCCTCCTGTTATTTGTGTTATGGCAGTTTCTGAGGGCTCTGTCTACATCCTTGGTAGGTGCTGTCCCAATGATAAAAGCTTAGGGATGGACCCTGTGACACCTGATGGCTCCAAGTCTCTCTACTTTTAGTAAAATACAGACTGAAACCCCATATGTAAGGTCTCCCTGATTTAGCAATGAGAATGAATATGACGGTATGTGCATCACATAGGTCACCAGGCCATAAAAATTAGATTAACAAACATTACTGAGTAAAGGAACTATATACATAAATAAAAAAAAAAAAGCATAGTCAGTACATGCATAAATATATTCCAGGCAAAAAATACAGGGCCTCCTATAGGAAAAGACAATTACAGAGTTTCATATTTTTTGGGAAAATAAAAGTTCGTTGAGAAATGTCGGCCTTTTTCAGGGGGACAGGAGAGTCAGAGCGGCAGAAACAACTGCTCTGGTGATTCCATATATATTTTTATCTGTCTGATGAACTCCCTAAGCAGGAATAGCTGGGTGATCATGGATAACCTGGAGAAACAGGAGTGAGGGAGAGGAGATGCGATGCATGGCTGCTGCTGCTTTAGCTACAGAAGGAGCATTAAAATACTCAAGTTTGAAAGGAGCATAATAAATACTCAAACCCAGCATGACATTACACACATTTCTGGAGCAGTGTAAAAGGGCTCCACATCATTGAAAGTCAGGCAACATAAAAGGTGCTCGGGCCGTTGGGGAAGGAGGGGGAGCCTGTGGTTGTGTTGATAGACTTAAGCCCCTTCCAGCCTCTCTGCAGCTGGGTAAATCTCCCTAGGATTGGGCTGGCTAACAGAAATATTGGCATTCCTCAGTGCTGGGTGAGTGAGTACAACTGATTCATTTCTTTGCTCTGCGGAGTAATTCTAAGCAGCTTCTTTTTAACTGAAAGGATCAAAGTCCCCAAATGAGAATGTGGTGAACTTGATACTTCTCCCCAAGCCCAATAGGCATGGACAATATACATTCTGTAACCGAAACCTTTTGGGGTTTGTGTAATACAATACCCTTTCTGTAACCCCCACCCTCCTCTCCATCCTCCTGACCCTGCTGCAGCTAAGGGACCGGACAGTAGAAAAACATGTCAAGCATGAAAAGCAGCAACTTGAGGGCAAACATGACCCCTCTGCTGCTCGTTACTGAACTTCTGAAAGTACGTCAAGCAAGCAGAATCGGCTAAAAAGGGAGGCCAGGGACACCTCATGTTGTGCGAGATGGGAGGTTAGGTCTTTGCTCTTTAGAACTAAAGTGTTTTGTTTTAATCATGGGGAGAGCTGCTGGCTTGGCACTGTGTGAAATAGATTTAGAAATCCTGAGGAAGGAGGAATTTCTCAAAACAGTAAGGAAAACAAAAGTCAGCAACAGGGAAGAATTGGCCAGCATTTTTACAACAGGAAATGTGGAGGATACTGAAAAGAGAAAATTAATGACACTGGGAGTACGATCCTGTTAGCTGTTATTGTTGACACCTCATCATTTCCAGACTAAAATGCCAGCTAAGGCCATGTTTGACTTGACACTAACTTAGGTCATCTTTGCCTTGCCCAGAGAAAAAGAAACATCAAGCAAGAGATCAAAACCTTAATGGAAATGGAGCCCATCATGAGAAACTCCTTTGCACTTGGAGTCGGATGGGCAGCTGCGACATGGCTGCTGCGAGAATGCTGCCTTGATTGCAGCAAACATTGTGCTGCATTTTATTTTCTGAGATAGAATAAGTGTTCCATTTTGAGCAGTGGAAAATGCTAGCTATACCTCTTTTAAACACAAGTGTAATGTTTTATAGCCCATAGAGGGATAATTACAAAGTACAAAATCACGGATTTTATAGCAGATTTTCCCAGGAGTGCAGTTAGAAAAACAGTATGTGTCATGTAGCCAATTTAGATAATGATTCTGATAAAGATAAACTGAATTGTTTATAATAAGTAATTGGGTCAACAAAGGCCCAAATGACACAGATGAGTACACGAGCTCAGGAGATGCAGATGATGTGCTTTAGCTCCTGCCCGAGCCGTGTTTGCTCGGGGCCGGGGCTGATCTCTGTAACGCCATTAACTTTCCCAGGAACGGCAAAGATTAAAAGCAGTTCAAAAGTTTTCTGTTGCTGAGATTCCAAGGTGCTGACTCTCACAAGGGTCTGTGCCAGGGGGGAACTGTGGCAGGGGGCAAAGCAGTTGGTTCCCCTTTGGCTGCTGAACTGGGAGAGACACCCAAAAGCCTGAAAATGGGAAGGAGAAGTCCCTGGGTCCTGGGGGGGTCCTGGGGCTGGACCATGAAGAGTACTGGCCTGGTAAATATATAGTGGCACTTTTCCCCAGGCAGGAGATTACTTGTTGAGTAGATTATCTCTCTTAAGATAAGACAAAATCCTTTAGACTGGAGTGGAGGATCTTGCCTGGCCTATTAGTAGATGACAAGATGCAGTTTGGGCCCAGTAAGCCTCTATCAATCACAAGATGAAGTAAAGCCCTAATTATCATTTAATTGCTGCCTTCAGCCTGAGCTGCCCTTCTTCACAGCTTTCTGCATCCATCTGAGATTAAGTTGCACTGAAATGAGAAGCGTAAAGGGCCTGGCGAAGGTGTGAAATTCCCTGGGTAACTGAATTAATGGCGGTGTGCTCCCGCTGCTGGGGGGGTTCTGCTCGGGATGGAGACAGAATGAGTGAGGGCAAAGGGACATAATGGGGAATTGGCAGCGATAGCTCTCAGCCATTTGTTCACAAAAAGAATGACATAGAACATGCTGCTTGGGCCAAACTCGAGGGGAACAAAGGAAATACCACTCACAAACATCTGGTTTTATGCTAATTTTGTGGAATTATGCTGTGAACTGTTTTGCTGAATAAGAAAAAATAGTTATACATCCACGTAGGCCTGTGCAGTTGAGTATGAGCTGTGGAATATGAGGATTGGTAAATGTAATTTTCTTCTCTGTGCTATTTTTCTAGGGTATTTTGAAATTGATTGACATGTAGTTTCAGGGTATTTGAGATTTGGTTTGGTTCAGTTCTTAAGTAAGGCTCGTTGTTGGTCTGTTTTCTTATGCTCTGCATAGCAGGTGTGTTTTCCAAGCAAATTGCAAAAGCAGACCAGTGTTTCTCATGATGAAACTCCACCAGCAGCCCTGACACTGACATTCATCATTAAGACACTTGTCTACACTGTAACTTTGCAACATCAAATCCAGTTTCAAATATAATTACAGGCCATTAGTGCCTGACACATGGAGTTTAATAACAGAGTAAATATTGTGGTGATCTTTGGAAATGCATAAATAAATAGATAAATACACAAAATAGAGTTGTCTGGCTTCAAAAATGAGCTCTTAAAACTGGTATTGCGTGAGAAACAGGCATAGTTGGAACCGGTCACTTAACCTCGTTAGATGAAAGACATAGTTCTATGAATCTGTCGTTTCACTCCCCTGCCTGGGAAGCCAAGGCGGCTCTTCCCGAGTGGCTGTTGCGCTTTGCGGTTCCTGTTCCCAGGACTCGGCTCGGGGAGCACAGGGCCAGCCCCTCCTTGGCACTGGGTGCCAGGAGTTAAACATGGGGAAGGTTTTGTCAGGCAGAAGAGCGTGCACTTCCCAGCCCTCGTGGGATGCCCCTGGGTACGGGGGTGAGATCTGCCTCCTGAGGCTCTGAGACCCAACTGCTGCTCTCACAGGGGACCATCAGTATGGTTTCAGACACGAAGGCAGGAGAAGGAAGTAGTCTTGCCTAGAAAGAAAATTCCTTTAGAAACAAAATAAACTTGGTGTTAGAAACACAGCTGAAAGGATGTCTGAATCCTTTTTGTTTGTTTTTTTTATAATATTCATTTTATCTTACCATTGTCAAAGTAGCTGCAAAAGGCAAAGGATGGAACTGAAGTGATCATTATGTGCTAGAGCCCTCACCAAGACCTCACCACAGCTTTTGTTTCTTTTTTTAAATGTCCAGTTTAACCTAACAGAGCTTGTTATGGCTGTCTTGCCGTATTTCTTAGATGCTTGAGAAGGTTTCCATGCTGAGACATCGTATAGACGGATTGAAGCCAATAATAGTTTTTGCAGCCCAGTTATAAATCACACAAAATTAGGGTTCCTAACAGGAAAGCTGCTGTTGCTTGTCTGTAACACTGCAATGGTCTGTTAAGCCATTCCTTTAGTTAAGGAATTGCAGTAAACAACACCTTAGTGGCTACTGCTGCACAATATGTGCTTATTATAAACTATAGCAGTGTTCCTTCATCACATTTTCTGCTATAGGACCTGAAATGCTTGACAGCAGGATAGGGAAGAGCGTAAGAGCAGGGCAGGTGTGTAATGAAGTGAGTACAGCATGGAATAATGTCTTCCTTTCAGTAAATATGTGGCCCAGGGATCTCCTGACCCAGATGTCTTACCAATATATTTTAAAAGAGGATATTCTTCTCTCTTTGTACGCTTGGCAAATCCAAATAAAGTACCAAGAGTTTTCAGGATGCCCCAATATAAAAAAATAAAGTACCATTCCCTTCAGTAGTGTACTAATCAAGAGGCAGCATCGTCTTATCAGTGTGAGGCACGAGCAGGACCCAGGATGGCTCCAGTTTATTCAGTCCCGCGCTCCCTCCGCAGTCATTATGGGCTTTAAGTGTCTCATTGCATTGAGTCTGACATGGAGCTGGTTTGTGGCTTGACAGAACATCCTTGGGAAGGGCGGTGATGTGAATGCTGTGTGCCAAGTGCTGAAGGGACTCTCAAATTCTGTTCAAAACAAGAAATAAGAGTTATGTAGTGACTCTGGCAGGTGAAAATACCAGAGGACTGCTGATAGGTCACATAAAATTCTGCTTGCTCCTGGGAAAGCAAACACAGGTCAGCAGTTCTCAGACTGCGCACGCTGTCTGTAGGGGTCATGCAGGGACTTTGTCCTCTGAGCCGCTTTGTGCCTGGTGTCACCACGCAAAAGCAGGAGTTGAGATCACCCCGATATGCTTTGAGGCCTCCAAGTACCTCTCTGTTTTGCTGTAATGAATCAGAAGTGTGTTTCCTCAGTTTCCCAGTGTCTCGTCCTCTGACCCTGCCACCTTTGGAAGCTGATGGCTCATCTCCCCAAGGCACTCTCTGCAGTGCTTGCAGCCCATCATGTTTGAGCTGCAGGTTGTGTTCAGCCCTTTTCCCTCTCCTGCCTTGGCTCATACCAGGGGAAGTGGGGGGTTTGCACTTAAAGTCCTTCTCTGGGGACTCGTTTTATCCACCCAGCAAAAGGCCTTGACCAAGCCCAGGCCAGCCCTCCCCAGGGTGCGCAGCAGAAGCAGTGGATCCCAGAGGAGCTCCCAAAGCTGCCCCTTTGTGCACGGCCACTGCTCTGAAAAATCTGCTTTCTGGAAACTACCTTCTGCCCTCGCTTCATCGCTGTCCCCCTGCAGACCCCGCTGCCAGGCAGGACCCCGCCTCTGAGGGTGATTCTGTCACCATCTTCAGCCAGAGCTTCTGTGCAGAGGGACCCATCCATGAGTTGTAAATAAGGGATTAGGATTTTGTGCTTTTTAGACTAAGCTATTTTGCTAGGCTTTGGGGTTGTGTAAGTTTCAGGGAGACAGACTGGATCAATATATTAGGAATATTTAGGAAAATTTTAGGTCTATTTAGGGCTTCAGTTAAAGGAGGGATTTATTCTATCTTTAGCTACAGCATTGCAAGAATGTGTATAATATATTATCTTTTTTTATGAATATAAACCCTGTGGCATAGGTCCTCATTACTTAATCAGAAGATATTTGCCTTTTAAGTGCCCATTTTTTTTTAATAACTAACATTCCTTAAAATATCTTAACATAGATTTTAAAAATAATCATAAAGGGAAAGTAAGAGAGAAGAAAGGTCACTCCACGTGCTGCTCCATTGGCGTTTGGGGGCTCGCTGCGGTGGTGGCCAAACCTCCTGCGGTCTCCTGGCCAGGTGGCGTGGGGTGCGTCAGTTTCGGGTGATGATCAGCCTTGGCACGCTACTAACATAGCAAAGATACCTTTTCATCCTTGTAGGTGTGAAAAAATGGATTTGGGTCTAGTGTGAAAGCCAAAGAGTAACAAACATGACCAGTTAAATTGACTGGCTTTTGGGGTAGATTTTTTACTCGTATATTCACTTTACTTTGCTGGCTCTGGTGGGGAAAATTGCACTTAGAAAAATGTGATTAGAAATGTAGCTTTGTTTGTTTTGCAGCTACTATGATGTAAAACTGAAAAACATTTTCTACCTATCTGTCCATCCATCCCTTGTGCTATTTTTTCCACTCCAGCTCCTTGAATTTTTTTTAGTAATTGTTTATTTCTCAAGAATTCTGATGGAAATTTTTCTTAACTCACAGAATTTTTTCATTTCATCAAAAGTAATTTCTTTCACTCGAGCCTGATTTGCTTACAACAACAACAACAATTTCTCATACTTTTCCTAAATAACAAAATAAATAGACCATAATGGTGAATAAGGAGTTTACATTCCCAATGGAAAGAATACATCTGTGGAGATGAGTTTCATTAAACCGTTAACTGAAACAGTGACTTCTAAAATTGATTCCATCTTTAGCCAGTGCTCTCCTGAAGACTGCATTTATGGAGCATTCTTTATTTAAGATAAGCAAAAAAACATAAAAGGAGGCCTCCTCACCCTCTTTTGTCGTCTCTGGGTCAACATCTCAACCTCTTGATTAGATTTGGAGCCTACTAATTAGATATAATTCATTACCTGCAAAAATGAGATCAGAAATCAAGAGCTGCTTTTCAGAATAAGGCGATCTTTCCCCTCATCCATCATGGCTATAAGTAACCAATTTAAAGTCAGACAAATGCATAACCAGCATTATTACCTTGTCATAACTAGTTAGGGAGAAAGACCTGGAATAAGCTGGCATTATAAATGGTTTTTATCACATTATTTTGCAGTTATTTGTCAGGCACTTTGCTTAAGATAAATGCAGAACAATAATCAGATTCTAAAACTGAACCATGGACAAGATTTTGTTAATTGCAAATCCACTTCTGCAGACAGAACTCTCTGTGCGGGGAACAGTTTATGAATTTCCTCATAGAGAAATTGTACTGAGCAGATCTTCAGGTGTGGACTTGGAGGTCTAATGGGCCAAAAGATAGAAAAGGGGGTCCCATCCTTCTGAAACACTTGGCGTCTCACAGCAGTCAATGGTGCTGCTCCTGTCCCAGTGGGACCCCCGAGGCTGGTGAGCAGGGAGCGGTTCTTCAGCTCTTGCTTGTTCTTCCAGTGGATGGATCTCAGTGCAATACACTCCGGGATTCACGGAGAGGAGTCTTGTGGTGAGGCAGGAGAGGTGCCCCCGCCGTGGGAGGCTTCTCTGAAGTGCAGTCGGGTCCCTGAGGCTGGATTTTTGGTGCTCACAGATGTCAGTGGTGTGCTGTCTCTGATAGGGAGAAGTTCATGGTCAGATCCTAACTGCAGGGAGACTTTCTTGTGGCAGTGGCTTCAGAGAGTGACGGACGTCAGCAGCGTTCCTGGGGAGCCCACACTAAGGAATAGTGTCCCCTTTGTTGAGGGAAAACAGTCTTCACACACCTTTTCCTCTGAGAATAACAATATTCTGGTTTATATTCAGTTGAAGCGTAAAAGGGCATGGTTTTAAAAGCAACAGAACCCCGCAGTGTGGCTGTGGTGAGGGAGAGCACCGATTCTGCTGCAGGGCTGAAATGCACACGGAAGTCACAGAGCCAGCAGATCAGATTAACTGTAAATCCAGGTTTTTATTGCAGTCCTTCCCCCCATAGGCAGGTAAGGACAATAGCTTGGTTTTGATCTCAGCTGCAGCACAAGTCAGATTTCAGCTGAAGATATTTACTAAATTATTTCTCTTATACAAGCTTTCACTGAAAAACAATTATTTGTTTTGTGTACCATTAGCAGAGTCCCATGTAGGTGCATTTTATTACAGAAAAAAATACTTAAGGAACATTTACTGTCTGGGGTTCCTTTTGGTTTTCATAAAGCCATGTCTAACTGAAGGTGTTAATGTAATTGCAACTTAAAGGACAATGTAGGAGGAATAGGGATGCTTGCAAATGACGGGCCTTTAGAGCTTGAATTATTCTTCCATCATCTCACAGCTTAACCCATCACCAGGCAAGGTAGAGAACATTTATTTTCCTTTTTTTTTATTTCAGTGAAAATCTCATGCCTTGTGTCACCCCGTGCGTGTCAGCCCACACGTTATGTTGGTTCAATGTGCTGTGGGGGTGACGGGCAGCGCCCAGGGCTCCGTCCCGCAGCCTTTAGAGATGCAACAGAGGAGTGGTGGTACCAACCCATTCCTACCCAACCCTCCCTGCACCGCTGCCGCCTCCTGCTCGGCACTTGTGTGTCCAGATAGACACATTCTGAAAGGCAAAAAATGCTTCCACCTGATTTTTGCATTCCAGGTTCACTTTAGAGGGCTGATCAAATGGCAGGCTTTCCTGCCATGGCCAGGACAAGTTTTCCTTTTTTTTTTTTTTTTTTTTTCCTGGCTAATGCAGTTTGGGTGGCTGTAGCATGAAAAGACTTGACAAACTGTTAGCATTAATGTACTGAGCATAATGAACACCAACCATACAGCACATGGTGCTTGTCTGCTTATTGGTGAATTTAACTCACTTTAATTGCAGTGTTACTTGCGTGATGGAGATATAGCCCTCAGAGGGATCATTTGAGGGACAAATAATGTATTTGTGTAAAATTAAAAAAAAGCACCAACCAACGACTGGCAGATAGTACTACTAGCTGTAGTACATTATAGTTTAATAATTATTATCTAGATAGCACTTGGCTTAAGGTTAAAAAAGAGGCACTTCTGGAAAATAGGATAAAAGCTTTCCTGGAGCACAGCCGCAGGGGCTCCGCAGGCTGTACTGGTGGCGAGACCTTACCCAGCACCTGGGAATAAATTGAGTCTGCTGGGAGGAGAAAGTATCTGCCCCGGGGGCACATCAATGGAAATAGAAGGTGACAATGAGCCCAGGGCCCGCTTGGCCACATCACAAGGGTCTCCTGATCCCATTGAAGGTGGCGCAGAGCAACCTGCCCCCTGAGCAAATCTGGCACCTGGGAGGTTTTCTGTGTGAGTGGGAGGCGCGGGACCTTTACCCCCAGCGCGGGGCTGGTGCCGTAGGCGGTGGGACGCTGGTGGTGTTAGAACCTCCTTATGTCTGTCATTTGTATCATTTGTACCCTGAACATTGAATATCTTCCTCATTATTCATCCTACCACACTAGAAACAGCTGGTCTTCAAGGGAAATTACCTAATGAATCAACAATAAGGCTATTGTGTAGGCGTGACATTTCTGATAATAAATTATTGCTTTCGGGAGGTTGACCACACTTGTCAGGGTTTTGTGAGTTACAAATTCAGCTGCCTTCTCTTATGCTGTTTTACATAACTGACAGTGTGAAACCTTGGTGTTTGACTGTAAGTTATTCCCTCAACTTCTAGATCCATATAATGAAATTTCTTTCTTTCTTCATTTGTTCAGAATAATCTTTGGGCATTTCCAACCCATACTTTGAAATTATATTAATTTGTTTTGAATTGATTATCTTTATTGTGTCACATCTATCTTAGAATTAAATATGAATTTAGATTTTTTTTTTTTTACTAGAAATGTAAAGAGGCTAAAAATGTAAGGACTGCATTTTTAAATTTCACTTAGATAATGATGTGTTTGCATATTTCTTGTATGTACACTTGAAGGAGTAGTTTTTCAGAAACCCATGGCACGGAGAAACATCTAAATAGTCCCTTCCTAGCTTTCCAAAAATATCTGGATGTAACTAATTACTTTAAAAGTGCTTGGCCCATATGAAATATGCTCCAAGGATTGTTTTAAAGCATGCTTCCTTTTTTCACATGCAAGTGTTATTTGCCTTTTACTTTGTGTATACAGGCATGTGACTAGTTAGTGATTAAAAACAAAAGTCTTTGCTCCCCCTTAGCTGAATGTAAATGATACTGAAATTCAGTCAGTATCTGCAACAAATTGTATGCTTTATCTCTGGAATTCTGTGGAACCAGTTCTTTAGCTTTTAATACTGTAAGTCTTTTCATAAGTAGCCAACAAGTAGAGAAGGACAGCACTTTTGTTTTCTGCCAGATTTCTCGGGGGCAAAATGCATATTTGCAAATATGAATGAAGTGGGTTAAGGTAAGTCAAGCTGGGAAGGAAGTTGGTATTCTTATGCAAGTGGTTGTGGAAGTTAAAAATGAGATCTAAGGCAGGGAATACATGTTCTAGCAAGTGTGCTGGGTTTCACGCGCTCCCAGTGACTATTGTTACACCCGTTTCTTTTCACAGGCAGTCGTTATCTAATGTCTGGTCAGTGCTGCTGCTGGTTCTTCACACAGAATATGCTCTTAATTTAATGCAGTTGGGTGTTTTAAGGTGTCAGATAAGGCTTACTCTCACTCAAGCACCGGTGGATTGTTTTTTATTTTTTAAATGACAATTCAGATATTCAACAGGAAGAAACTAAGCAAACCCCAGTGTTTCTAAGAATTATCTTCTGACACTCCAACCTGAGAAGGAGGAAACCCGCTTCCCCCAGCATTACCAGTGGGATCTGAACTGGCCTCCTCTGACATGGTGCCTGGATCCCTCTGTCCAGGGTTTTCTGGGAACAACAGCTGGAACTGGAGCAAAACTAATAATCGTTGCCCTCAGGCCTCAAAACCCTGAAAGTCCCGGAGGAACCTGTTCTGTTCCCTGGGAGGACTGCACAAAGTCCTGGACACACTTGGGAGAGGTGCCTGGAGGCCGGATCCTCGGTCTCTGGAAATGCAGAGTGCTGCTGTGGTCCCCTGCTGACCCTGACCATGGAGGGGGTTCTGAAGCCTCCCTTTTCAAGTCTTCCATACTTTTTGTTTCCTCTGTATGTTGCCCCCCATGTGAGGTGCTCCAGGTGCCCTGGGCGCTCGCTGTCACTGCCCATAAGGGCAGTCATAGGTAGCAGTGTATTAAGCATAATATCTTGGCATCAGTAATTAATTGTGTGTGCTAAGTGTGCTGATGGTGATGAGTTAGTGGTGGACGAACTGGTTAATTGTTGGGGGTGCTGTGTTTATAAAGCCATAGCCGTGCGTGGGGCAGCCAAAGGCAGACACACGCAGGGCAGGAGGAGCTCTGCAGCCCGAGCCCGTTCCCCAGCTGTGGCTGCCCCACACAGGGGGCCTGTCTCACCAAGATGAGTGAACAAATAACTAGAAAAAGAATTAAAAACCATGTAAGCCAAAGACCAGTCCTACACAATTTTTGGGTGGGACCATATTGGCCCAGAAAATTTAGCTGGATATTAATGATAATCAAGGTCTTCTGGAACCTTTAAACTTTATTCCAAATTATTGTAATTTCTGGGGCATTATTGAAAGCGAGTGCCTGCTGTGCTCTTTACTTCTTCAGATAATGGAAATCCAGCTGAAACAAACAAAGGTGTCGTAATGGTGTCACATTGTCATTTAACTTTCCCCACCAGCCTTCTGATAAAGACACGTTGTATTCAGCTGCATACAGACATAACAGCAGTTCTGTCTCCAAAATCTGGCTTTACAGCGTAAGGCCTGTTGAGTTTCCATGGCAATGGCCACAAATTCCTCCCCAGCTCTTCAAAGTGAAAGACATATTTGTTTTTCTCGTGCAACTTTGTAGCACAAAAGCGCTCTCTCCTTTTTCACGTAACACCTGCTAATCTGCACTGGGTCCTTTTGAAGCCTCCTGCTGATCAGAAATTCAAATACATTTTTGCATGCTAATCTTAGTGGTAATCTAGAGTTTGTGTCTTTCATGTTCTGTCTGTGAAAACAGTTTTCTTTATAAATCACCAAAAACGTTGGCCCTGGTCGCTCTCCACGGGAGGATGAGCCGATGGGGAAATCGCGCTGTCGACAGCTTGGACGTGGGTCCTCTCAAGGTGCAGCTCGGATGGGGCTATCAGATCAGGGCTTTGTAACTATCCGCTCACTCTTTGTGCAAAGGAGGAGAGAGAGGGAGGAAGGCGGAGGGGGAAGGGCTTCCATGAGCTCCGGGTGGACGCAGCCTGTGGAGGCAGTGCTCGCAGCCCGGCCGCCTTTGGCTCTTGTTCTGTGCTTGTTCCTGTGTGTGTTGGCTCGACAAAGGAGCCACTGTGGCTGCAAAGCCAAACAAACAGGCATTTGCTGCAGTGCTTTTCTGGTCATCCGTGAATAACCGTGCAGCCACAGCGCTGCCGCCTGCATCCACGGCACCGCAACCACGGCACCGCAGTGCTGCGGTCCCAGCGGGCGCTGTGCCGAGCATGGGTGTTGGTGCTGTGCAGGGTCCCCCTTTCCTTGGCGCTGGAGCGAGTGCAGGGAACCACCCGGCCAGGGCAGGGGATCCCGGAGCTACCAAGGGTCCTGGTGCTGCTCTGCCGAGGGGTGATTTCCCATTAGAGGCTGTGAAGTTCTGATGCTTTTGGCCCGTGGCTGGAGGTGCAGCCGTAGTGCTGCATGGATACTCATCAGTATCTTTGTTTACATCAGCAGTAAAGGATTAACATGGTTTGCCCGTGGGGCACTGCTGTGCGTCCACAATCTACCTGTGTCTGCCAAAACACACCAAAACCCCACATCCCACCTACATCCTAGCCCCAAACCCACTCTCCGTTCACTTTCCGGTGGCCCCGTGTCCAGTGAGTGCCAGTCCTGGCGTCCAGCATCAGCTCCCGATGTGCTCGCTATCTGCTGTGCTTCAGAAAAATCTGTTTGTGAAAGCTTATAGCGCATTTCAGGGAGGAATGAGTTCTTGCCGTTTCATAAAGGGTCACTAGCAAAATATTTGAAAGAGGTTTTTCTGTTCATTGCCTGCTGCATGTCGCTGCCATTCAGACTCTATTCTATTCAAATTCTCTTCCTTTCTTTAGGGAGAAGAGTCTTGAGCACAAGGGGGCTATGGTTTCTGCAAGCAGATAATATAACCATGTAATATAAACATGGCAATAATTTCCTTAGGCCCTGTGATCCGTCAGGCATGTTGAGAACAGTTGGCAAAGGTCTGGGGAAGTTCCCCGTGCTACACAACAGCTACAGATAAGATCCCTCCTACCCTGCTCAGCTGCAGGATCTGCACCCCCGGCACCGGAGAGGGTCCATCCTGTCCTCTTTCCCGGCACGGTAAACCTCTGCCTTTGAAGTCATATGCCCACAGCTTGCAGAGCTGCTAATGCATCAACATCAGGATTTACCAAAGAGAGGGGGAGTGAACGAAAGCTGCAGCATAAATCTCAATCTGGCTTTATTCTTTTACTTTAGGTTATATGTCTTTAAAGCAAAAATGCTGACAACATGCTTGCTCACAAAAAGCCTTTTGAGCCAATGCCAAGAGTTTGCTCAAAACCGGTAAAAAGTCAGAGCTGGGACCTGAGAGCAGCACAGAATTTTCCTCCTCTTCCTTGCTCTTTCTCAGTTTTCCAGGCGTTGGGGGGTGCTGGGGGTGCCTCTGCCTGTCGCTTCGGAGCATGGGCCAGAGCGAGCCTTTGTCCTTTGGAAAGGGTGATCACTGGTGTCTGACTGGTGAGGATCCACCGGAGGTGTTGTGTTTTCTTTCTCTGTATCTGCCACTCTTTACTCTGGCCAGTGTGGCTTTAAAACAGTATTATTTGGACTGAAATAGCACAGCCAGGCAACAGGGGCCTTGTGCCTCTGGGAAGGGCTTTTCCCTTCTGTGGTGAGCAGCTTCATGAATGGCCACATCTGCAGACCAAGGCACTGCAAAGCTCCCTGTGCCCTCATGGCCAGGGCCAGGTTCCTGCTATAGTAACCCCTGCAACCCAAGCAATGGCCGCCTCACCTTAAACATCCTCCTTCATGGCAGAAACCTCCTGGTTTCTGTGCTCTCTCATGTCACCATGGTCTGTTGCTGCCGTAATACTGTTGGGCTCGCTAAGCCTTCAAGACTTGAAGTCCTGGCAGCTACCGCTGGGTCATCATCAAGATTCCAAACCTAATAAATCATAGGGAGTGATTTTTTGGTGAGGACTGTGCCTGGCTAAGGGCAGCTGACCCCACACGTTTTTCTCCTCTCTAGCGATCTTAGTGTCTCCTCCAATGCGCTGGACAATGACCACCCGCCTCTGCAAGCAGCTATTCATAATCTTGGTAGAGGTCCTCCTACAAGGAGATGTAGCCCAAGAACGATGTGTATTGTGGCTCTGCCTTCCTCAAGGAGCACAGTTGGAAGGGTGGATGGAGAGACCACTTCTGCTCCCTCCAGGGCTCAGAAAGTACATGGGTATCTGGGTTTGCACATGGTGACTGAAGCAAAGCGCCTGTGTTACTGTACAATGTAAGAACAGCAGCTTATTGACCTCTACAAACCTTCTCTGATAGCGGTTGCCCTCCCCCTGAAACACAGAGAGCTCAGAATTGAATTATTGAGGAGCTGAAGATGTGAATCCCTGGGAATCTCCTGCCAGAATCTCCTGCTTCCCGGACCCAGGGAGGCCCCACAGCGAAAGCCGAGTGTTCTCAGATCCACTGGTGTCCCACTGCAGGGCCGTATGCCTTGCTTTCACCCGTATTGGTTGCCCCTCCAGCTTCTACTTCCAGCTCCCTTACTTGTATCTAGAAGATGCAACGTGTTCTTTTCCACTGAAGCCAGTGGGTCCAGAGTCTCATGTCCAAATCTCGATGTTTTCATCTAAAATATAAGTATGTTTATAAAAGATTATATTCCTAACCTTTTTTCTAATAGAAAGTTGATCTATATGGAATGACTGGATCTCCACAATTGTAACAGTGATAACAACATGCCTTTTGTTGCTTCTTGTGCTTGTATCGTGCACTTGTGGCATAGCCACGCTCCCCAAGAGAATGCAGTTTTTCTTAGACCTTGGGGGCTTTTGTGATCTTCTCACTTGCTATTTATAGCTGATTAAGGCTCCATCATGTGATATAATGATAGTCCCCCTGTGCTATATTGAACCCAGTGGGAACGAAGGGCATTCGGCACCTCGCATGGCTAGACCCTTTGCATCCGTGTCCCGCTGCTCGTTACAGAATATGAGCAGTAAGACCGAGTGCTCCTCGATTTTTCTTATTCAGACTCATTTCGAGCTCCGGCTCAGACTGGAGATTTGCTGAGTAAATAGTCTCAACAATAATCTCAGCCTGATTCCAACTAATTAAATCCTGTACAAACATCCCTCTCTGGGCCAATATAGTGAAAGACAACGAAAACACAGAAAACCAGACATAGCTTTCCTCCAGATTTTGCTCGGCCCTTTAATCCTGTATCTTTTGAAAGATAGTAACGTCCATAAGATGAGGGGTCAGCCTTCCTGCCCTCAGCATCAAGCAGTGGAATTTTTCAATAATGAACAGCTGGGTCACCAGCGACACAAAAGCTGCTGTAATATCCTGTAGGCTTACGGGGCACAACAGAAATCCCAAAGCAAATCATGATGTACACAGAAAGGGACCGTCCTTTTCTATTAAGGAGGCCACTTCAAACCAGTCTCGACACCACCTTTTCTCCAGCTTTTCGGAGGCAAGATTATCCCCTGCGTATATTTAATCACACATTGGGGGGTGGCTTTGATTGCCTTTTTAGAGTCAGAGAAGTTAACGAACATAGTTTGAAGGCTCTTATTATGGATGCTCCCTCCGCGTGCTCTGGGCCAAGATGTGTTTACAAACAGGCGCTGGGATGGGGGGAGCAGTAACACTGTGCTGGGCCCCGGGCTGGGTTTTGCACCAGTTTGACAAAATTGGTTGTATTAACCCAGACTCCAAGTGAGTGAGAGCTTGTGGGAGGGGGAGGTAGGGGTCTTGCATTTGTGTTTTAATTTTTATGAAACCCCATGGAATTCATGGCTTTTTCCAGAGAAAGAAAAAGTTACCTTGTAGGGTTTTTTTCGTAAGTACCCAGTAAAGCAAAAAGTAAACCAGGGTAACATGACCAAAAAATAAATACTATAAGAACTTTTTAATGTATCACGAAAGTCAGTCTGAGATATATGCAAGATATGTTGGAGATTCCTGATTAAAAGCAGTTTGTGTCAAGGAAGTTACCACTTGCAACGTGTAGAACATCTGACAGTGATTAAATGGAGCTAGCTATTAGATTTTCCTAAAGAAACAATAGTTAAACATATCTCCACAAGTATGAAACACTTTATGTACTGTATCTGGTACACCTCATTTAAATTGACTTAGATGGAACAGACACACTAAGTCTAACTAGTAGGTTATTAAGAATATAAACCTGGTGCCCAAGAATTTACAATCAGTTATATAGGAGGTATCCTGACTTTCCTCCTTTTCCCAGGGCTTTCATTTACTAAGCATATGCTGTAAAGATGTCACATTTACAGCAAGGGACATGTTTAGGATGTTTCTTACAAACAGTTTTAAGTTACATACCTGTAACAAATGCATCTTGCTCTGCTGTAACACGCTGTGCAGAAAGTCTACCACAGGCTCACGAAATGTGCGTTAAAGGAAGAAGGTATCTGTTGGAAAGGACACATTAATAATTTATTTTTTCAGTTTGCTTATTAGAGCTTGTGAATTTTTGATAGAAAAATGACATAAAGTTGTTTTCTACAGGGTGACAAGCTTTTCAGCTCTGTTAAACCACTTAGAGGTTTGAGAAATATGGTTTAAATTAAGCATATCATACTTCTAGTTCTGGTGGGTAACAAAAAGAAGAGCTTGGAGATTCACCCAGCCTGTAGGGTTTGGTATTTGCAAATAAACCGTGTGCTGTAAGTAATAATCGTGTGAAGAGTTCCCCGAGAAATACCTTCTCAGCTCTCTGGCCCTTGGACGAAGAGGCACGAGCGATGGCTCCTCAGGGCTGCGCCGGCTCATGGGTGCTCGAATCCGTGTTCGTATGTCACAGGGGAGGAACAGGCAAGTTGGAAGGCTTTGAGTTTAGCATTTCAATCTGCCTTTAATTACAGATTTCCCTATTATTTTGTGAGATGAGTGTGCAGAATTGCTGAAGTAAACTCTACAGTGCTGTAAGACCAATCAAAAGTGCTGCTTCACAGCGTGGAAACCATATAAACACTGTTTGTACCTCTTTTCTGTGTGTCACTTGCATTGAAAGGTTTTTAAAAATAATTACACTTCCATCGCTGGCTGAAGGAGGTCTGCTTTCCAGGCTGGCTTTTAAAGCCCTAACCTGTCTCACTCTCTCTCTCTGTACAGGGTCAAGCCAGGAACTGCACTCAGCTCCTCCAGAGCCGAAGGATGCTGAGGGTCAGTGTTTAGTAGGTGGAAAATCGTGTGAGCAGCCTCTGGGGGGCTGAGAGCTAATTTATGGTTAAGTCCAAACTTCTCTGATTTGCATAATGCTAAGTCTAATAAACTATTAATGGGTAGTTTATCTCACTTTCAGACAATTGTAAATAGTCAAAAATTAAATTGGAAAATATTGCTTCAAAAATGAGAGGAAAATTGAAGACAATGTCTTGAGCACAGGAGACATATTTTGCTACTTCTTATTTAATTATCTTTTTAATATTTACAAAATTGTTTGCTGAGTTACTTCCAGGTAAAAGTCTGCCTTATGCACAGAACTGTCCAGAGCTTGGTCTTTTCAATGGGAATCACAAACCCACCGGGATTCCGAGGTCTGATGTGGGTCAGCTGGAGGATGGACTTGGAGGATGTGCCGTGTGCTTCATGTGCTTCACTCTCTACAACTACTTGAAAGGACACTGTAGAGAGGTTGGTGCTGGTCTCTTCTCACAGGTAATTAGTGACAGAACGAGAGGGCATGGCTTCAAGCTCCAACAGGGTAGGTTTAGATTGAACATCAGGAAAGAATTTTTCACTGAAAGAGTGATAGGGCATTGGAACAGGCTGCCCAGGGAGGTGGTGGAGTCACCATCCCTGGCTGCGTTTAAGGGCCGTTTAGATGCAGTGTTAAGGGACATGGTGTAGGCGATGACTTTGTAGAGTAGGGTAGATGGTTGGACTCGATGATCCCAAGGGTCTCTTCCAACCTAGACAATTCTATGATTCTATGATTCTATGGGGTGGCAGAAACGGTCACGCCATAAGAAATGACAGCTTTAAAGGTAGTTGTTTTCTTGCAGTTGGATTCAGTTGAAATGATTAGGGCTCAAAGCTTTGCCAAGAGTTTGCTCTTAGCCGAGAGATCATTAGCGCAATTAGGTGATAGTTTTGACTGATACATTCTGTGAAATGTCAATTGCTGAAGCGTGCACGGGAGAACCCCAGGGCGAAATGACACTTGGCCATTCAGGTCCATGTACGTCTGTCCTGTTCTGTTTCTGCTGTTGGGCAGCTGATGAGCAAGGTCAGCCTGTGAGACAAGGGAGAAAACCAGCGGAGCCGTAATGCTGCCGTCTGTGTGACTGCCCGTGGGCATGGCCATGGGCGAAGCTGAGCCATCCCTGGCCACCAGCCACCCCCTCCACAGCTGCCAGTGCTGTCGTCCTGCTTCCCCATCCCTGCTTTTCCCACACTCGCTGTGGGGTACATCATTCTGTCAGCCACGGCCAGTACAGAAGTGGTCTTGGCTGGGCTCAGCACCATGCAGCACCGGAGAGCAAAAAGTTCCTGTCATGAAAACTTAGGGAATACGTGGAGAAGCCAGAGAGGAGGCTGGTACTGCATTAGGGTGACACGGCCTGATGGGATGGAGCACAGCTGGAACTAGAACAGCAAACAAGAGGGGACATGGTAGGATGAGAAGGTGTGGTGGTTATCTAAAGACCACTTGTGAATAGAGTTAAACAGCAGAAATTTGACAAGTCACACCTCTACCTTTGTGCCTACCTGGAGTGAGGCAGATGAGGCTCCAATAAAGGGCAGTAAAGAAACATCTTCTGTGAGCGATTAATGACTGAGGGGCAGGAGCGGGATGCTCCCTGCCCACCAAGAGCAGTGCTCAGCAGCCTGCCCTGGTGAGCCCGCAAATCACATTTGTGTTTGATACAATACAAAGACCTGTCTCTTGTTTCTCCTCCTGAACTGACCAAAATTTCACTTCCCTACTTATTCCCTCTTCATATTTCCAGGCCAAGAGACCCTACCCCTTCCCAGCATGGGGGTGTTGGTCACTGCTGTAGAGGTGCTCTCTCTCCATCCAGTTTGACTTTAATGTCACTTATTGCCACCCTCAGCAGGGCACTCAAAGGGTCCTCTCACAGTATCTCATTTGCGCTGCTGTTCTCTGACACAGAAAAACAGAACCCATCCCCTTCCTCCTCTTCTCTACCTTCCTTCAGCAAAGACCAGCAGTAAGGGCATTGTTTCTTTACAAAGAACGCTCAGCTTATCGAGTCTCTGCAATCCCCAGAGGGGCACAACAGAAGAACAACACACACGCACCCCTGCCAAACAAACAAAAAAACCCCAAAACCAACCACAGGCTTTTTTGCTCTGCTTTGTGATATCCTCTTTCTCAGTGCGATGCAAACCAGCACAGCAATGTTGGGTTTCGCACGGGCAGTTCAGCACTGGGGCATCTCCCTGCTCCTCGGCACATGTTTCTGCCAGGACACAGAACACCAGCAGCCGAGCGAGATTCACTCCTGCATCACCACAGAAACCACTCTAATTGCATCTTTCTGCATTTATAGGTTGATCCTAGCATTTACTGTAAAGTGATTTAACAAAATCAGGAGCAGAGCCTTATCAAGAAAGGCTAGGACTTCTGCTGGAAGTTACTGAGGAGCTTTTACTAATTTTTTAGTAAAAATTTAGTTGAAACTACTAATTTTCATGTCCTGAAAAGTAATAGAAACTTAAGGCAGGTTGTTACCTGGTGTGCCCCTGCTTTGGAGGGCGATTGCACAGACTTGCACTGCGCTGCTCGAGCCCTTTGCATCCTCCTGACACCCGAATGGGGTGGTCCCCTTTCTGGTTTGGGTTTTCTGCCAGCATCATCCCAAGACTTGTGTGTATGTGGTTTCCAAAGGGATCACTGGTAGATTTAACTAAATTCTTCTCCTGAATTCAGTAATGTTTGTTGATAAGTGCTCACTGGGAAGGGCACCCTGTTAATCTGTTCATCCTGGACTTACCCACAAAGAGACAGGAGCTTTTCTTGACCGCCCCGTGCAGGTGACTGCTGCACAGAGTCTCGGTATTGCAACTTCTTTCCAGGGCCTTGTGTTGGGAAAATGCTGATTTCTGCTGTGCTATTAGCTACCCAAGGTTCACAGTCTTTCTCCAAGTTCTGACGGAATTCGGAAAGAAGAATGGATGTGTATTGTCCAGGTGAGATCGCAGCTCCAGTGGATCCACGGGTCTGTCGTCTTCCTTAGGGATGTGTCTAAAAGAGCGTGGGAGAGTGGCTGACGGGGTTTGCTCTTAGCATTGTCATGACAAATTATTTTGATTGTATTGATTTACTTATATGAAAGCTACATTTTTGAGTGGGTGGATTGGCATGGCCAAGGCTGTGCAGGTCTTTCAGTGAACCAGGTGGGTGCGGGAAGGAGGGGGTAATGGAAAATTGAAGTCTGTGGCGCTGCAGATATGTTTTCCCCAGTACCTGAACTCTTAAAAGACCATTAGGATCCAAATGCTGTTCTTTTCATGTTATTGTTATTATTTGAGTTTGGCAACTTCTGAGTGTGCTTCCAAGTTATTAGAGAGCCCCTTGCCTGGGTCGGTAGAGTTGGTTCTGGACTGACTTTATCTGTTGAGAGTCTGATTTACAAACAAAAAAAGCCACATGTAGTCTTTTATTATTTTTTTCTTCTATTGAGCAACCAGTAAGTCCGGCTTCACTATGAGACAAAGGATGGTGTGAGCTTTCAACAAGCAATGGCTGGATATTCTTTACCCAAAAGAAACTGTATTACACTTGGCCAGTATAAAACGCACTCCAACAAGGAGACATTAAACAAAAGCACTTGTGGGGGGGCAGAGGGGAGGCTGGAGCTGCCAGCCCTGATCAGATGACAGATATTTTTGTTAGGAAATAATACCTTTCTCTGATTTCCTGAGTGGCTGAATATAAAGCATAAAACAAGGGACAGTGATGAAATCCAGAAGAATTACCTGTGTATATTCTGCAGGGAGAGAGTAAACAGGCCCCTCTGTGCTGCCCAGGTACCGCAGGCGCTGTTTGGACAGCTGTGTTGCCCACCGAAAGGTGCTGCTGGGCAGCGGCTGGGTGATAATAGCGCTGGTTTCATAGAAGGTTGATATAAAATTGTACATCTCTATAGAGAAAGTGGCGTTAATAAACCCTACGTGGCGGAGAAGTTGGATTTTCTGATGCATACCAACTACTAATGTAAAACATGCTCCAGTGAGAATTCCTTGAAAAACTGCATTTACTGCTGCAATAATAGTAAAAGGTCACCTTGGATCATATTTGCAAAAGGTCAGGCACTGGTGGAGATAACAGCCTGTGCACACAGAACACGAGTTGGTGGGTTCATTGTAGTTCCATCCGCAGCTGAAAACCAATCGGGATTAGACATGGAAAAAAGTTTCTTCCATTTTGATGGATTCTGTGGTGGGAGAGGGATTATTCATATAGTAAGGAATGTCTCTGAGTCTGGTGAAAACTGTCAAAAAAGGCAGAAGTATTTTTAAATGCACCATTGTGCTGAGCTTCTCTTGTATTTCTATGTTGTTGGGATGCATCGGGACAAGTGCGTGTCTCCAAATGGTTACGCTCGCCCAGTTTCACAGAAAAGCCTGTTTCATGTGGCATGGCCCAAGGTATGGAATGCAAAATGTATGTGAGCCGCTTCCCGGCCCCACAGCTGTAGTGTAAATCTTGCAGGCAAAGGGAATCGTTATCCTCAGCCTGTAGGACGTTTTCAGTATGAAATGCTTGGAGTTCAGTTGTTTGCGGCAGTGGATTCTGCCTTTTCTGCAGCCAGTTCTGCAGGGTTTGAGAAAGGCCTTGCTCGGGGGTCTCTGCCCCAGCCCCCCTCAGCCCCCCAGTTGCTGACAAACCTCAGGAACAAGGATGAGGAGGTTTGCCACTGGATGCTGCCCCTCCAACTGTTCACAACCAGATGTGCTGAGAGCAGTGCAAGCTTATTCTCAGCATTTGCAGCTTTAAAGACAATATATTCCCGGAGAGGTCCCCATAATTGAAATGGTCCCAGGAGGAAGTAGTGTTTTGGGGCACATCATCTGCCTCTTCATCACCCCGGCAGGGGCAGTGAGGAGCTTGTGGGACTGAGGATCCCATCTCAGACACCCCAAGTCATCCTCACCATCTTGCAGCCCAGTCTCTCTAGTTTTTATATAAATTATATGTGTAGATCAGGGGAAGTTAATTCAGTTGTGATGGATTTATGGTGTTTTGAATGATTCTGCTGCTGATATTTATTTGTGACAGGGCTCGGTCCAGAGATGCCTAGGGAAGTTTGTAATGCTTGTCCCTGTGCAGAGGGTAAGTGAAGGGCTTCACCTAATGAATTTATATTAAATTATAAGCAAAATGTATCTTCTTTCTCCAAATTATCTGGTATCAGTTAAGAGACATGAGAAATGTCATTTATCTTTGAAAATGAAACGTTAGGATACATGTCACAGGCTCCTAAATGCTTCAGTGAAAGAAGGCAACATATATTCATGGCTGGAGTCTGCCCTTAAATCTGATCATATTCTCTGTTGGCCCCTAATTCCATCATGGAGACCCTCGTGGTGTGAGGTGTAACATAGAGCAACACTGGCAGTAGTTACTGCAGCTGCCTGAGACCTGACAGGGTTTTCCTGCATACACAGGAGCATTCGGTTCCATTTATTGCAAGTCTCTGAAGGATGCAGAGTGATCAGCGTTCTTGGAAATGAATGGTCTTTTCATGTTGTTTTCATTTCTGGGGATGGACATGGCACTCCCAAAAGTGATGGATTAATAGTCCTGGCTGGATGCAAGCAGAGCACAGCCAGCTCCTCACACTCCGGCGCTTGAATCAGACACTGAAAATAAAGTGTGGGACCTGGAAAGTGGTTTCCAAATATTTGACAGAGAGCTGGCAGTGGAACTCGGTGCTATTCCTATTTCGAGGCTGCCAGTAATATCTAGTAAATTTTCCCAGAGAATCGCTGCTGTCCTCGACAGGGCTTCAACATTGCTTGCTCCTAACCCCCCTGTTCTGCTTAAGATTTACCTTTGCCTCTGGGCCAGTCTGATGTTGCTAAGCAAAAGAGAATGGTCGTTTCTCCGGCATGTTTGGGGCACTGGCGCTGCTAGGCAGGGTCTGCAAACAACCCCCAGGGCTGAAACCCCGACCAGGGCTGCTGCCTCTGGCATCCAGCTCTTTTTTTTTTTTGTGCAAAATGCAGCAGAGGCTCCAAGGAGGCATCACCAAACAGTGAGCGCTGGAGTTCAAAGGAATAGAGAGGGGCTCTTTGTCTGTGCCCCAGTGTGAGCTGCACGGGAGCTGGGAGCTGGACGCAGAGCCCTGGCCCGGGGGGCTGCCGGGGGGCCAGGAGCCAGAGGGGACGTGAGACACAGGCTCGGCAGGCACTGAACCCAGGATGGCACATGGAAATGGGGAGGTGGCATCAAAATGTGCGTCATCCCATGGACTCCCACGTCCGGGCTGGCCACGTGGGCCTATGTGCGGCCATCAGGAGCCATCCGCGAGATGATGGCCTGTGGGTCTGTGGCTCCCGCATCATCCCAAACCACCCCATCCCATCCCACACTGTCCTGTCTCATCCTATCCTGTCCTGCTGCCACCAGAAGTCTGCGCCTCACCTGGCCCTGGGAAATGGCAGCGGGTACTGACACACAGACCAGCTTCACCATCACAACTTTACAAGGCGTCTAGATGGAATATTGATGGATTTGGGCCTCAGAGTGACTAATTAGCATGCAGGATTCCTCAAAAGGGTTAACATGGGATCTTTTTAATTGTCAAAAGAGTTTCAGGCTATTAGTGTTGGCATATTCTTCAATAATCTGTTTTATTTTTACCTGCTGGGAGCTTAATTAAAAAACAAAGAGGCTCAATTTAAAGCCCATTACTATGCTAATTTTGTAAGAACTGGGCGGTGATTAAGAAGCTTTAAAAAGAGGAGTTTAGTTTGCTCTAGGGAATGGGTTGGAGGCAGGTTTTATTTCGTTTCATTAGCTAGCTACAATTATTTATAAACTAAATGGAAATGATATTAAAGAGTAATGAAAAAAACCACATCTATGTATTATTGAACAGCAGAACTTTTTTTAATTTAGCATCGAAGTGTGCAGAGCCTTTATTACTGCAACTTGCAGTTAACGCAGCTAAATGCAGTTGTTAAATATAAGAGGCTTTTTAAATATGCCCATAAATACAGAGCTGTCTGGTTTGCTTTTCCGATAGATCACTAGAGTAAGTTTATAAAGATATCAACATGACAATAAAGATGAACTACTGTCTCTGTTAAAAAAGATTTTATGAGGTTTTATGCGGGAAAATTTCTTAACAGAATAAATTGCAAAGACTTCTATTTTTATACTATGTATGTAATGCTGTATAATGTAACAGTGCCACAAACTTTCTACTATCTTTTGCCTGTCATGTCACCCTAAAATAACCCCTGCAGTTCCAGCTGTGTGAGGGGGACCTGGGAGCCGCAGCGCAGGGTGCTCAGAAGCTGCAGGCCAGGACCTGCCAGCCCAGCAGGGGCTGGGGGTGCTCCGGGGGGATGCTCCTGGAGGTGCTCCTGGGGGTGCTCCTGCGGAGGGCGAGGGGAGCGGTGGTGGGAACATCAGTCTCCCAGTTTGGCAGTGTCGGTGGGCAGTGGGGCGACGGTGCTGTGGATAGGGACAGGGACAGGGAGAGGCTGTGAGGCTGGCAGGAGCCCAGGAGACGATTCCAAGCCCAGGCAGCAATTTTGAACTGAATCCCCAAAATTGAGGGTATCTGGGTTTTGGTATCTGTGAGGATGTGGGCAGGGAGATGTGCCCTGTGTCTGCCAGGGGAACTGGTAAAACTGGTGACTATCTTCCCAGCCATGGAAGGAGGAGGAGATGCTGAGCCTGTGCCTGGAGGAGCCATATTTCTGGTGGCGCCAGGGCCTTCTACAGAAATAAGTTTCCCATAAAATATATAGCTATTCCAGCTCATGTGGCATGACTGAGGTCTGGTTGGCCTGGCCCACCTGGCAGCTGAGTTAACTCAGCGTTTGAGCTCAAGCTGAAGTAGTCACTCGGGTCTTCTAAAGAAGCATAAACTCTATGATCCAACAACTGGTGCTGCCATTTGGTGCTGGAGCCCGTGTGCTGCTGCTCCTTTGGGGACAGCTCTGGCTGTGCCGGGGATGGAGAGTGGGGTCCTGGACCAACCATTGGATGTCAGCAGGCAGAGGGTCTGCTGGGGAGGAAAGGTGGCTGGGGGCCAGGAGCTGGTGCCAGCCCACGTTCCTTGGTGCTCTGTCGGTCCTGTGCTAGCCTGGCTGCAGCACGAAGCTCTGGGCATGGCCGGCCAAGCCTCCCCAGCATGTATTCACTCCTGTGAGGAGCGAACATCTCCATCCATGCCTCTGGTCTCTGGAAAGCCTGCTCTCTCCAGGATGCCACTGACCAGGAGCTCTGCTTCCCTCCCACCCACAGCAGACCGGCAGGGGAGCTTAGGGCTGGCCCAGGGCCCTGGTATTTCTTGGCTACGGGCGCACAGCAGTGGCCACAGGGCTGGGTTTGTGCAGGTGTGGGACATGGCTGGATCTCTGCAGCTCTGGGGCTGCAGATGTTTAGGTGTCTCCTGCCGGGAGGAGCTGCGTGAGCTGGGGGATGGCTGCAGGCAGGACACTCAGGACATGCAGGAATGCATGTGGAGCTGTGTCAGGGGACCAAGGTGGCATTGCAGGGACGCAGCAGGGAGGCACCAACCGCCCCAGTGCTGCCGGTCCCAGCTCTGCCCCACCATGGTGCCAGAAGCTCAGAGCCGAGCAGCAGCCCTGCACCAGATTGTTCATACCCCAGAGGTCCCCAGATCTGGAGACCTGCAGGGGACCAGCCTGGGCTGTCTGCACACTGCAGCTCCCTCCCAGGTGTCACTGCTGTTGGTGATGGTCTCTTGTGCCCTTACTCAGACCCACCTGCACCTTTCTTCGGCCCTTTACTCCCTGTGGAAGGGGATGTGCCTCTGGTACGCGGTGCCTGGGAGGAGGCTGAGCCTGAAACGTGATGGGGGTTTGCAGGTAGTTCCAGCGTCGGACTGAGGACAGGGTGGCAGAGAAGTGTCCCCTTCTACTTAGATATTATCAAAGGGTCCTTTCATAAATCCTTTAGCCAGGATTTGTATATTTTCTCTGTGTTTAGAGGGTGTTTAGGTAGGTGCTACTGTCCAAATAAAGACATTGGGGTGCACTGTGAAAAAGCAGGGGTATGTAAGAAACCCATACCCTTTGTGCGTTAATGTTCCTGAGACCTCTCTGGCTCCCATGGCAGTAGTGGCTGGGTTCACTCACTGCGGGAAACGGAAAAGAGCTGGCACTTTTGGAGTGAACTGTACGACAAAAATGGGAATATTTTGCTTTCTTCTGATGACTGTGAGCCCCTCCCATGTCTGCATCCAAGGGCTACTATCTTCCAAATGGAATCTGTGGGTTGCCTGGGCACTCGTGAGATTTGTGTCCTGAGGTTTGGGCTTTTTGCTGGTACGTATCTAATTACAAGAGGACTTATAACTGTAGAGACATGTTTCATGACAGAGCTATTGCTGTTGGTTCTCAAACTTATTTTTTAATTAAATTTTGGATCTTCCTGCCACTTCATCTTTAATTCTATATCAACTTTGTACTTCTCACACCAAAACGGTTGGTGGGAGAAATAAATCTCTAAAATAGTTGTTGCAGCCAGTAACGTGGTTCTTGATGAAAGAAATAAGTTACAAGAAGGGTGAATACAAGAATTAAAATTACCTAGAGTGCCCTGCACATCTGTGACTCAAATATCTACAGAAACCAGCAGCATTTCTGCTGCCAAAGGCTTCTGTGTGGGTTTGTCTGGAGATGCAGTGTCCTGGAGCCGTCCAGGCTCTGCCAACTCCAGCTCCTGTGTCACCGTGGGGAGAGGAGCCCATCGCTCCCGTGGGACAACCCAGCACTGAGCCTCATGCCTCTTGAGATAAAGGTCATACAGCAGAATAGTTTAAAATCCTCCTTTGGTTCTAAAGGCAAACCGGGCTATCCAGGATCACTGAGGTCTTAAATGTCCCTTGGCCTTCTTTTGACCCTGTATACACCTTACATTCTTCCTTTAATGATTGACACTCCGTGGGTATGTGCCTTGGGGCATCCTGCAGTTGTAGCTGCTTCTTCATCAAAGCAACTGTTTACAGCTGGTTTGAGTTGGATGCCAATAAACAGTATTCTTTTTGTCTCAAAATAAAAAGCAGCTTAAGTCCCTAATGATAAGGATTTTGTGCTTTGTAGAGGAAAAATTCAGCTAGGTTGGGACAGCCGGCCACTCAGCTTAGCAAGTTGGAGTACTTTATACTTGCAGCTAAACCGCTTTTATGTCCTCAAGTGAGTGGGCTATAGATTCTTATCATTGTGGCAGAAGTGATGAGGGTAACATCTTTAGTTGGGAATCATTGGCAACATGTGGAGAAAGCTTAAGATGTTGTCACACTTTAACTTGGTCCTAATCTGTTCAAAGGCAGTTCATACTTTCTAACTGCGCCAGCAGGTAGTGAGAGGGAGGCAAAGACCATCCGGGTAAAATAGCTCATGCTTTTATTTGGAGAGTTTATGACTTTCATAAAGCGGGTACAAAGAAACTGCAGCAGTAACTGTTATTGTCTAAATGAAGAGCTTATGTTCACCCAACCATATTTCATTAACTTGTACACCCAAGCTTCTACATTTCCTGCCTGCTTGGTGCAGTGCTAGAAGTAAATCTTAAATATTTTAATGCCTATTGTCAGTGAAATGAGTACAAGAGAAATGTGCAGATGGGCCATGCCCCTTACGTGACCGTGGGACGTGTCTGTCACACCAGAGGCAGCACCGGCGGCGGGTGCTGTGGGGTCTCCTGTGATGCCCACGGAATTCTCACTGTGAGCTGTTGTGAGCAGTGGTGTGTGTTGGTGGGAGATCCAAAAAAGCAATCATTTCCCTTCCAACAGAAGACTGAGACACTGCTAACAGCACTTCAGTGCCAGAGCTGGAGACTCTGTGGGTTTAGGACTGAACTCTCAGTGGAGCCAGGTGTTTTTGAAGCCTGGGGACCCAGTCCTCTTCCTGATGGTGTCAACGTTCTTTCTCGCTTACTTGAAGCAAAATTGACAGAGCCTCTCCTCCTTTATTTATCTTTAGCAGATGATCTTAAGAACTTAAGATCTTAAGTTTGGTGAGCAAACTTAGTTCTATTTCAGCAAATATTCTGTTAAAAAAGAAGTGCTTTGCCAACTTTGTAGGAAGGACAGTACAGTCAGAGCAGAAATTTTTTCACCTAGATATGCAACAAAGCACCTAATTTTTGGAAACATTTTCAGAACCCTCAGGAATACCATGGGATATTTTTGTGCTTTTATAGAACAATTTCAAGCCGTACAAATTTTCTCTATGAAAGAAAGGAATGCTGTGGTGATCTGGTGTGGTGCGGATTTTGTACCCTTTCTCTCTAACAGGCATCTCTATTTTCTCTCTCTGTATGCATGTGTGTGTTCATGTGTCTATAATATATATACATACACATAACCAAAGTTAAGTAGTATTTTCCAGCTTTGACCTACTTACAAATTTTCATTTAATTAAAAAAAAAATCTGAAAAAGTTAATAAAAAATGTTTAGACAAACCTTTCACTCTTGTGAGCTTAAGGGAATAATCCTCTTTGCATGCCTAATAATGTCGTTGGTGTCTAATGGGATTTCATTTTCACACATGTGGAAGTGTCCTGTGTGATATATGTTTAACTTCTGGAATAACTTAAAACCCCTGCTGATGTCCAGGCAGAAGGAGGGTTCAGGCGTGCTATAGAGCCTTGCTTATTGATCAGTCTTTTTGTGTGGGTGTAGGGAGTCTGGTTTCCCAAAGCCTGAACACAAACACAGGTGCTGATAGCCAAGTCTTTAGGACTCTATCAACCACATTTGGCTTTACAGAACCCAGGACATTTTGGTAGTTCCGTGTAAGTCTAAAAATTCAGTTTATAGAGCAACTACAGTCATTGCCCATAACAGAATAACTAAACTAGTCTGTGTATTAACATAAAAAAGATGACTCAGATGTTTGGAGTAATCAGAAAAGCCCATATTAAGAGACCTGTTTATTACATTGTAATATTAATAACATGTAATTGACATGATGTTAATAAGAGTGATTGCACATTACAAGAATAAATTATCATTAGTGAACATTGCAGGACACACCTTTAGTTGCCTGAGTTTTGGGGGTTTAGTTTGTTTGGGTTTTTTTTAACATTCCTTTTCCTTTTTGACTGGTCCTTTTTACGGAGTTTCTCCCAAAGCTTGATGCCTCTAATAAGAGCCTTCTGTCTTATCAGAAGAACAAAGTTTGTGGAAGGACAGTAAAGAGAAACCATAAGAGATGATTGGGGGGGAAGAATTCACCCATTAAAGGTCAGGGTAATAGACCATGATTTGGAGCAGAATATGGCGGGGACTTTTGTAAGACAAACAGCAACTTTTCATGCTCAGATGGGGATTCTTGGGTTAAATTGCTATCTTTGAGTTCTGAACTTGGAAAGGTATTAAAGTGGAATTAAATCTTTACACAATCCGGCTCTTGTGTCATTCAGGATTTTTTTGGGTCCTGTTTAATTGTACATCACAGCAGGGTTCTGAGTGACTGGTGCTCTAAAGAAATGAGGGGTAGGGTTAAGTCTGCAGCCCACTGCTCTCTGCTAATCCGCCTTGTTCCTTGAAGAAGGATTTACTTTTGCTGCCAGCTTGTGAAAGACTTTCCTCCTCCCGAAGAGATTGTTGTGGCTTTCCTGGGGAGGTGTGGTTGCTATAGCAGGGAGTCACGCCTGGGTATTCTCTCAAACCCTACTGAGAATGGGCCAAAAAAGAGCCGAAGAAGAGTAAAACTGGGGATTAAAAAATGGAACAATGAGAGACAGGAAGATAGGAGTGGGAACAAATGGGAATTACAGCACCAAAAATAATGCAAAGTGACAAAAAGAGGAAATAGAAAAATAATAGCTGACAGTCGGATTGAAAAGAGAAACACTACAAAAGAACAATTTATTTTCCACAGACAGAGAAAATAAAAGGGCATCTGGGAAATAAGACACGGGCCTGCACTGAGGACTTTTTTGGTTCTTGCTGTATCGCGAACATGTATGCACCGAGAACACAAAACTTTCCTCATCCCCCTTCTCAGTTCCACCCTTGCCACAGCCTGTTTTTTCAAAACAAAATCTTCCTGGGTTTTAAACTGTGTGTTTATTTATTTGCTGTTAAATGATATTTCTAACTGTGTCTGTTCCTAGGCACTACATGTAGGGTAATTCTGAGCTTTTCATATAAAATACCGACATGTAGATCAATAACAAAAGAAATGATCCAGCTCTGCTCAAATTCAGTTCTTGAAAGCTTTCCAAAGAAAATGCCAGTGGGCACTTGGTTTTCTGCCGCTTACTGGAGAGAAATTCTTCAGCTCTTGCCATGGTGATGCCCCCGAGGGGGGTACCTGGTGTTGCCCCCGTGGGAGCTGGGGCTCCCAGCGCTGACTCGGTCACTGCTGCGTCGGAGGGAGCTTCCCTGTATTTTCCTCCTAAAAGTCAAATTCCGCCCAAATTTGCAAATGTTTTCATCTCAGTGAAAGAAGCGGCAATTTTCATTCCGTTTTAAGCGACATTACAAATAAAATTTAAAAAGAAGCCAGTCCCACATCTAACAGCAAATCTCTCGGAATGCCTTTCCTGCACCCTACTGCTTTATATATAGGAGAGGCAGAGCGATGTAACAGATGAAACATTTTGTTTATGAAGTGTCTATGTTTTGTTTTATTTCACATGTTTTTGCAATATAGATAACAGATTACACCACAGAGCTTTCATTGCCTTGTGCTATAAAGATACTATAAAGCCTTTCTGGGTATTAATAATAGATTGTGTTGATGAGTTTGGAGAAGCTGGCAATAGACCCCCCACTGTAAAGACATTAACACCACAGGACTAAGGTATCTTTCCCTTGCAAATCAGTTGCTAAATTGGCTGTGCTGATGGGTTTGGGCACAAGCTCTTGTAGGCGGCAGTGCAGCAGGCACAGGAAGTTATTTTGTTTTATACTGGCAAATAACGTTTCTTCCTCTTAATGTTCCTAGTTGAGAGGAAAGGCCCTGTGTAAATTCTCTCCCTAAGTCATTCTTGCCAGCCAAGAAATAACTTAGAAATTACATTTGAATTGCTTTGACACACGATTATTTTTTTCTGTAAAAGTGAAGGCCGGGGCAGTGAATCACGAACAGTACAATTTCCCTGCTTATAGGGCCTTTAGGGTGAATTTTCATATAAAAATTATATTAGAAGAATTTCCCTGTGTTGTTGGTGATGTAAATTCAAAGGCAACTGTAAATTCAGTGTGCCACTTAGAGAACAAGAAGGATAAGACTCTGATCAAGCTGGTGAATATTCTGGGCTGTGGGATCAGGGCCTGTCTTGCCCACTGCAAACCTGGGAGTTTACAGGTAGGAAATAAAGATGGATTTAGTTTAATATGTGTAAATAACTGAATAAAAATCCAGAGGAAGAAAAACGAAAAAGCCGTTGTTTTTCAGTAAAGCCCTGGCAGAGCAGCAGCAACAGCAGGGTCTCCCCAGCACATCCCGATCTCCGCTGCAGCACCGTGTGGGGCAGCCCGGAAGGCACAGCAGCAGAAACCCCTTGAGCCTTTTTTAAAATCATAGACAAAAATAACATTATTTCCCAAATGTTTGCACTGCCTAAAAATACAATCCTAACGAAATCATCATATTTTGTTAATCCATTAGGCTTCTTAATTGCAACCCTGGCTTTATCAATTCAATCGGCGCCCTTAACTTTTATAACAGTTTCTTTTCTACAGAACAGATTAGGAGAAAATTGCAGCCATAATCTGTACAGTGCAATTGCCATGCTATAAAGAGGAATGGGAGTAGCTGAGAAGAGCAATTGGATTCCCAAAGGTGGAGCACAGTAGAGCAATATCAGTGACTTTGTAAATGAAAAATTGTTTTAATTCCCTTCTAACAGCAATAATTCGATTCTTCATAAATTTTTCCATCAAAGTGTTGTAAGGAAAAATGCCATAAAATAGAACTGTGTGGCAGTGATGGAATACAGTTGAACAAAGTGGTCAATTAGGGGATGGAAATTAAGCAAAGAGAAGAATCCATTCTGCTTGAAGCGAGAAAGTCCTCTGCACTTTACATTTTATGTTTTACTTTATAGTGAAGGAATATGTAACTTTTTAGGTCATTCTGGCCCCATTTGAGGACGGCAGTTTTGAATTCTCTGTGTCTTTATAGACTTCAGTGAATCCCTTTGTTGGGTCTTTTCCATTTGCCCATGATGCTCCTGATGCTGAAGCCACTGGTGCTCAGGAGACTTTGTGGCAGATGTTATTTCTGCAGAGGCCAGTGATGTTTGTCTGGCCGGGATGGCCCCATGGCACAGAGGTACTCACAGCACTGCTGTCCCTGCCGCTGATGGGAAGCAGACTCTAAAAATGTACCAGATCCTGCTCCTTTCAAGGCAAATGGGACTTGTTCCTCGTATTCCAATGGGAAGGAAATCAAACAAAGTATAATGTTTTTGTGGATATGGCTGTGACACGAGCCATTTGTATGGGTATGGCCATTCTGTCGTGCTGCCCGGGGCCCATCTCTGGTGGACAGAGCTGTGACGTGGGCTGGTTTGGTGGGACCATCTCTGATGGACAGAGCAGTTGCTTGGGCTTGTGACTCTGAGAATGTCCATGATCAAACTCCCACCAGCTTCAGAGCAAAATTTGACTTAGGATGGGATAACGATTGGTCTCTTGTTATTTTATCCGTTGGGTTGCTTTTGCATGGCAGCTCAGCCCATCTCATGAAAATACAAGTGAAATATTCTCAGGGCAGAAAGGTGACTGGGAGCCAATAGATGCTACGTTTCAGTCTGTGAACCCAACTGCACATTGTGAAGTGCAGTGTTAAATGCAGGCTTTCACCAGTAGTTGGTGTTCTTACTACAGCACCTGTGGATAGAGGGTTAATAAATATTTTCTTCAGTTCTCCTTGAAGAAGAAAAAGGTTTCTTTGTTTTAGTTTCTCTCTAGATATTACATTTTTTTTCCTAGAAACTTTTAATTTTTGTGCGTGTTTTATTACTACTCGGTGAAAGGGAATTAGCTTTCTTTTACTGAAGTTTCAGCTGTGAAATTGGCTTTAATAAACTACATAATTATTTTTTCTGCAGGGAAAATATTTAAAATGGATTGCTTCTTTTTTTAGGCTTTCTTCTTTTTTTTTCAAATCATAAAACGATAATATTTCTGTTTTGCCTTAGTGCATTTGAGATGTTTTGAATGTTCAGAATTCAGTGTAACCAAGCAACAGTTTTTCTTTTTTTTATAAGCACCCATGAGCTATAAGATGCTACAAAAATGTTCAAGTCCTATGCTAGAAAAAAATTGCATGCACAGTGTTTTCCCCATTCTATGTCATCTAAAGAAGACGGAAGTATCAAAATTTCTCCCAAAGAACAAGTAACAGATGTCATTCATTAGTAATTTAATTTCTTCTCTTAATAAAACTCAGTTGTGTGAAAAGCATAATATATTTTGCTTCAGCTCTAAGATATCTGGTCCTACAGGAGTGCTAGGCGAGCTCCCAGCTGGCAGCGCAGGCACAACGAGGATGTCGTGTGCAGGCTGTCACCAGAGAGAGAAGCCTCAGAGCAAGAGACTACTCCCACAATATTTACAAAAGCTTGTGACCACCATCTTTGCATATTTATTAAATAAAGAAAAGTCAGGTATCTGCTGTGGTTTCTTGCAACACATAATGTCAGAATAACACAGAAAGGAAAAGGATTTAATGTCTCTGATAGGTAGATGTCAGCATCTGCCCTCTTGCATACATCAAACATGGTTTAATAACTTCCTATTTACTGCTCCACGGCAGCCGTCCAGTAAATAAACAACCTGACAGAATTAGTCTATTTTTATACCTCTGTCCTGTGTAACAAACCTCTTGAACCACACTTAATATGAACAGCAAATTTCGCACTGCACATGGAGATCTCTCAGCACAGATTAAATTAGTTATAATAAAACAATTAAAATCTATTTGCCCACAGACAGGAGGAAATGAAGGGGCTGGCGAGCAGTGGGAAGGTAAAGGGTGGGTTGTCAGGAGGCAGAAGAGCAAACAGCAGAACCATGATTCTCGGGAGCAGAGCAGGGTCAAACTTACTGCAAGATAACTGTGCGAGAGATAATAAATCAGTGGTAGATATTAAACACCAGATGGTTGTGCCCATGCAGGAAGGCACAATGGATCATGTAACTGTGGTTGTTTCTAAGGATTACTGATTCAGCCTGACTTCACAGGGATATTCTAACAAATAAAATCTTTATGGCCTCTTCCGCTGGTGAACATTTTCATCCACTGTTTAAAGACAGGACCACATGTCTCAGCATTTTCATTGCCCCTAAAATATATGCATAATTAATTTTTTAAGTTCACCCAGTTTTAGCTGGTGAATATTTTTTGACTATCTAGTGTACTGTAAAGTTGTTTCTCAGTGATTATTACAAATACTGGGACGGACAGACAAGCCATTGTTCCAAGCTTTAGCTCAGCTGAATCCCCCAAGTGTTTCAAGCATAGAGGCAAACACACTTAAAAACTCCTAAACCTATTGAGTTGTCTTTCAAAATTGTCCAGGCAACAGAATTTATTTATAAAACTCTTGCAATCGCTGATTCAAAACAAGGTTTTCTTGTTCTGCTTTTCTCCTTTGTCCTCTTTGAACAATTTTCTTTGGAATGTTTTCGTTGTGCTTAGGAGTCAGAGATTTCCTGGGGCTTCTAATAAAGGCATTTGATTTCCACTCTCCACATACTTTAACAAGTCCAAGGATTTTGAGGTTTGACATTAACTTAGGAGAGCTGGAGATAATCAGCCATGGGGGTAAAAAGTCAGTTATGCAAATTATTTGTAAAATGTATAGAAAGCAAAAGAAGTATTTCTTTAAATGTGGTTGGTGCAGGACAGAGTCTTTGTCTCAGCTCAGTTTATCTGCATCCCCTCCTTCAAATTTATGGCTTCGATTGAAACCTGTAAAGGGGTGATCTGTAAAGTATTCCTGCTATCCTGCACTTCTCAACAGGTTTATTACCATTCGTTTATAAAATGAACAGTCTAATGAGCAGTGTTTTAGATCACAGATATCAAAGTCTGGTCATTTGTCAAGATTAGTTTCCTGTTGTGAGATTGCCTTGTGCAAAAAAAGTGCATAACCTTGGGTTACTCTCTGGAAGCTGAAAAAATACCTATAAACACTTTATAAGATAGATTTAATGAAGATTTTATAATCTCAGAATTAAATCCAACATGGTGCAGAGTGTGTGTTTGTGACTACAGGCTGTAATGCAGAGAGCACCTGGGTGCAGGGCATGGAATTTTCTGGTGTTGACAACGGGCAAATTAAAGATACGAAGTCCATGCAGTATTGTCAGCCAATTTAATGTTGATTTGAATGAGTTAATGCTGCATTGACGAAGATGTAATTCTTTGTAACTGAAAGGCTGCCTTTGGAAACGCTGCTGTGAAAGCACCACCTTTCTGGTGATAGTCAGTTGCCAATAGGTAACACAAAATATTTTGTATTTATGTTAGGCATCTTTTATTTTGAGGAAGAGGAAAGCCCGGGACGGGGTAGAGCGGTGTGAGAGCAGAGGGGCTGCCCAGGTGAACAGCCCCNCCTCTGCACCGCACCGCGCAGCCCCCAGGCGGTCCCCGCTCTCCCCTCGCCGGGGCGGGCAGCGGGGGACCCGCCTCCTGCCGCCCGCGGCCGGTGCCTTCCCACCCTGCGCTGCCTGCGCGGAGCGGAGCGTCCCCGGCGCTGCCCCCGAAAAGCGGGGGGTCGGGGGCTGCCAGCACCGGCCGGAGCCCGCGGATGGGGGGCATGTTGGGGGGGTGTCCCGCGTTGTCGCTTTGCGGGGAACCGCCGGTGCGGGACCGGCCCCACCGGGGGACCCTCGCCGGCACCGCAGCGGCGGGGTCTTCGGATGGCAGCGGGCGGGGGACAGGGTGGCAGTCACTCTCCGAAATGCCTTTTTTTAAGATTTCCCCGGCGGGGCCGGGGAGCCGGTGCCCCCGCCTCCGGTCTGCTCATTCCCCACTGCACACCCGCGGCTGCGGCGGGACGGGCTTCATTAAACTGGGTCAAATAAGTTTAAGCAGTTAAATAGGAACAACTTTTTAACGTGCTCAAAATCCGATTGCTCTTTATTTCCCTTTGAGTTTTAATCCTGTCAGATATGTCATTGTGTATAGATAAAAATATTTCCTGCTCAGGAATTTGCAAACCAAAGTTTTGTCATATTTCTGTGATGTTTACTGGTCAGCACATAAAATCGTATTTTTCTCATTCTGTTAACGTTTTTCAGAAGAAACCCCTTGCAGACAAGCCCGACGGCCTGTATGAAGTAACGATGGCTGTTAAGTGGCCGTGGCAGTGGGTGCTGCACGGCATCACTTTCCCTGTAATGGATTTAGTCCATTCTGTACCCAAAAGGCTCCCTGCGAGGCCTGGCCTGTGCAGAGCAGGACCTGAGGCCATGCCAAGGTTCATGGTGTCCATCTTATGTATTAGGTGGAAGATGCAGATGGGGAAACCCTACAGGTTCTCAGGCGCTCAGCCTTTTTTTGGATGCTGCTTGCAAACATACTTACATTTTCTCCCCTCTTGCCCGTCCCTGCCTCCATCCCTTCGCTGGGGGCCGGGGGCTGCCATTTCACTGCACATCTGGGCTCAGACAAAATGGAGGCTTTGGAAGAATCGGCACCTACCGCAGCCTGTGGCTTCTGAAATCGAAGACAATCACCTTTTATAGAAAAGGAGATCATTTTGAGGATGGAAAAAAATAAATAAAAATCAGCATACCCCATCCTAAAAGGCAGAATTTCCTTTTTTCCTGTGAGCACATGGGTGCAGTCGTGTTAATTTCTTTGCCTAAATGTAAATATTAATGCACTTTGCGCTTTGATGTATCGCCGTAAAAGACACTGAATTTCAAATGACCAAGCCCATTAGAGATACAGGGACGTAAGTCAGCTATTCATCTTTATTTGCAGCAGACCTCTTCCTAAAAGCTCACTTAGGGAGATTCCCAGTTGCCATTAGAAAAACAAAATAAAATTAATCTAAATAATTCTAACTTTATCTTAGAAAACTAATGATGGATGAAAGAGGGGGGTTTGTAAAGGTTTAATAAGAACTAGTCTGGAATACTGTGTATATTCTAGAGCCTGTGATTATAGTGGTAATTTAGCAGATTGTATCACTGCCTATCGCTGCCAAAGGATGTTTCACGCCATTTAAAATGCACAGTCCTCCCTTCGGAGACAGGTTGTTCTGGAATAACTCAACATCCAAAGAAAAGCCGTGTTATTTCACTCCTCTCTTTATCAATTACATGTGTGGGATTGCGTGTGTGTGTGTGTTGTCTTCTCAGCAATAGCACTCAGTTTTCCTGCTTGTTCCTGTGTCTGTCTGTCGGCCCCCTCAGAGACAGACAATACCAAAAATGGAAACTCGTGGAATCTATTCAGAGTAGGGTTTAAGCACTGAAACTGGAGAGCCTGTATGAAACAAAGCATGAATTAACTTTTTAAAATAACTTTGGTTTTGAGCAAGTTACCCAGACTCTGAGAGCTCCTTTTTTGTTTCTCTTTTTGAAGAGGAACAAGACGGTGAGATAAGGACAAATCTTAGTGCACTGTTTTTATCCAGCAAAGGTGATTTGGGAATCTCCAGACCAAAGAGATTGCGATTTGAATAAACTGCCTGCCTGTGATGTTTCCAAGACAAAGTGTGCGAGTCTCCCAGGGAGCAAACGCGTGAGCCGAGCTGATCGGAAGTTAAATTAAAGAATTTGCTGTATTTAAATTCACAGAGTGTGTGATCTGATGCTCCCTCTGCCTCTCTCCCTCCCAGGCTGTTTGCTGCCAAGTGCAGTGGCTGCATGGAGAAGATCGCCCCGACAGAGTTCGTCATGAGAGCCCTGGAATGCGTCTACCACCTGAGCTGCTTCTGCTGCTGCGTCTGCGAGCGGCAGCTGAGGAAAGGCGACGAGTTCGTCCTGAAGGAAGGGCAACTGCTCTGCAAAAGTGACTACGAAAAAGAGAAAGACTTGCTGAGCTCGGTCAGCCCAGACGACTCAGACTCAGGTGAGCTTTTCCCACAGCTGTTCTGACTGGAAAAGCCGCAAGGGTTTGTAGAGCTTTCTTATAGCAAACATACCCATGTGCACATCCACTTCATCTGTATGCACATGCCACCCATGCAAATCAGCAGCCACAGCTGAAATAATCCCTACTTGCAGTCTGTTCTCCCTTGCTTGACTCCCTCCCTTAACTTGCTGCTTAGTAAGGGACAAAACCTTTTTGTTTTCACCAGGGTTATTTTTCTGTAAGATCACAAATTGTGCACCAGACTGCCTTCAGTTACCTGAGACCTCATCCACAGTGTCCTAGTCTCCATAGGCATTCTCCCACCCACTTAACCTATTTTTATGTTAATTTTAACATATTTTTATGTTTATAAAGGCTTTTGCCTTCTGCAGAGGCCAGTGGAGCCCTCAAAGCTGATAGCAGCTGATGGGTGTCTTCCCCGAGTTCTTCATGGTGATGGAGAGACATACCCTCCCTTTCCTCAAAAGTTTTAAAAGAGAGTCAGCAAAATCCGCTGTCTGTCTGTCCGGGGCTGGGGAGATGGGACTGCCCAGGACAGATCGTTCCCACACTGGGGCTGGGGTCTCCAGTCCGGAACCAGCAGTGGTCATGGTGAGGGGTGGCCGTCAGGCTCCTGGGCTGTTCTGGGGGACGGGACCCTCCTGCTGCCAGTGGGCCCTGTCTGATCCTGGGACTGGAGACGGAGTGTACACAGACTGCTGCTAGCACCATAATAGTGCACTTGTTTCCCAAGAAAATGTCTAAGAAAATCAACAATTACCATTCCATTAAGCCTACAAATGACATGAACGTTTGCCTCTGGTTTATGGGAAAATGCATTATTCCAATTTAGCTAGGAGCAGTAATTATCCTTAATCTCTAATCTGAGAGCCGTATTTTCCACATTGCTAAAACTTATATTTTCATGTCAGGAATGCTGCAAGACAAAGGTCAGTGCTGACTCAGCAGGACGTGCGGGACTGGGGCCTTTCTCAGAGCAGCACATTATTTATTGCCGTACTGTATGTGCAGGACCTTGAGTGCGCTGCTCTGTAAATCTCGCGGCACAGGGTTTGGGCTCTTTGTGAGTTTGTCCGAAGCGTGTGAGTTTCCTACTTGCCCTGCAGCATGTCATTCTCATCACCAGCCCCAGCATCCTCCCATCTGTCCATCTGTCCATGTCCAGACAAACCCCCTCTGGCAAGCGGAGGGTGTGGGGCTGTCCCTGCGCCACTGCGTGGGCATGGCATCCTCCTCCCGCCTTCCTGCTCCCTGCCGGCTGCTGTTTGCCCACTGGCTTATTGGGATCTGCTCTGGGCACGGCGGGCTCTCCTTCGGACCAGGGTTTGTAGTTTGTAATCAGCAGCAACTGCCACAGCAGCACAAACCAACCTGGGTTTCCATTTCATTTCCCCTTGGCACACGGGGTGGTTTCTTACTCCTGAAGATTTTTTTTTTTCCCCTCATTATTCCCTGTTAGCCAAACCCAAACCTGAAAAACAAGTTGACAAATTAAATGGGATGTTTTTTCTCCCGTTGTCTGATACACTGGAAACACAGATCTCCCAGATGCCTGTGTGAGAGCAAATGGTTTCACATGGGCTGAGTGTGTCCTTCCCCAATCAAATATTTATCCGCTGGACACAACAGTAACTCTCCAATGAGCAATATTAATCCTCACAAACCTTTCCTTAGAAATGGCATGCTGGAAAGTTAATAATGTCATGGTTATTAAAATGACTGAACTTCTCTTTAATCATTAGGTAAAAGATGCTTATTAAAGTAAAAGGTGATTAGATTGCTAGGTGCATAATAATCAGACCCTAAAATGAATTAAAGTCTAATTTGTTAATTCCCCAAACGTAATCTTTGAGTATATAGAAATTGCAGTATGTTTTCTTCATGTTGAAATCCCCATAATAGTGTATTAATGTTTTCTGGAAGAAAAATCAGTAGTCTGCTGAAATAAAATATGCTGAGTTGAAAAGTTGTTTTTGACAACAGGATTAGTATTTAGTCTTCAACCTTTGCCACTGCAATTAGGATTTCCAGGTACAATATACTAAGACATGTAATGTCACCAGTTTGTATGGATAGTTATAATTTAACTGTGGAAAATACAGATAATCTATTTCTTCTACACAAGCACATATATATTTGTATGTATTTACCAAGGAAGAGAAATTTGTGCATGCACAGATAGACACATTGAAATACACCAAGAAAGAATACTCACATTTTCTGTGGGATGCAGAAGTGAGATGACAAAGATTATATTTAATATTACCTCTAGAGCTTCAAAATATTCAGAACGGTAACTGGAATCTACGCTGTATTTAGCTAAACAGACTTTAAGATGTTTTTGTGATTTTTGTGCGTTGGCACTATTGTGCTGCGGTAGCGGAATGCTTCTGGAGAGGATCCTGTGGGGGGGAAGGGTGAGGTGGGAGCAGGTGAAAGCCTGGGGACCAGGTGGTGCTGGGGGGGCACAGCGTCTCTCTGTGCCCAATTCCAGGAACTACTGAAGCAAATTCTGAATTTCCATCCTCTGATCAGTCCCGTGCCCTCAATTAAAAATTCAACACATTTTTATGCCTTTGTGGCATTTGATTTAGGCAGTGCACACAAGTCTAAGGTAGTCTCTTCCTGCCCTGAGTTGCTTTAGATATTCAAATAAACATGGGTTATTGGTTGAACAAGTACAATTTCATATGCTGTTTATTTTTCACCAGTTAAAAGTGATGATGAAGATGGAGATGTAAAACCCACCAAAGGACAAGTAACCCAAGGAAAAGGAAGCGATGATGGGAAGGACCCAAGAAGACCTAAACGACCAAGGACGATACTTACTACACAGCAGAGACGAGCATTCAAAGCATCCTTTGAAGTATCTTCCAAGCCCTGTAGAAAGGTAGGTGCTTCACCGGTGACCTGAAGTCAGCTCTGACACCAGGCTGTGGGGGTGGCAGTGCCAGGGCAGGCCTCCAAGAGCCCCCTGCCCCTTCCCGGGGCAGCAGCATCTGCCTCGGGGTGAACACAGGACCCAGGGGGGCACATGACGATGCTCACCCAAGTACCCATCGCACCTTAGGGCCAGCCGCGTGTTATTTCTGGAAATTTTTTAAAGTAATTCTGTAAATGCAGTTTTTATTGTAAGTGCAGACATAATCCTCCTAACATAACTGATTATTTTTTAAAAAAAATATTTAAAATTGCATCCTTGAACATTTCCTCTTGTAGGTCAGAGAAACACTAGCAGCTGAAACAGGACTCAGCGTGCGAGTTGTCCAGGTCTGGTTTCAGAACCAAAGAGCAAAAGTAGGTTGTTTGTCAAGTTCTCAAAAGTAAAATGCAAATTGTCCTCCAACACTCTATAGATGTAGTGGGTACTGGAGATCCCAGGGGCTGAACTGCACGGATTTTGCATGCGCTGCTGTCTGCATCCACACCAGAAAGGCAACTTTCAAACACAGACTAAGTTCATGTGCTTGAAGCAACACGAGGTTGGGAGTAAATTTTGCATGCAAATGTGAACTGGAAACTGAAATGTTTAAGCTTAGAAATGAAACTGAACCCACAGTGGTGCATGCATGGATGTAAATGGTCTGTATTCATTGATTTGATGCTTGCAGAGAGCTTTGTAAGGAAACAAAATTGTTGTATTCAGAACCATGAGATTGTTCTGTTCTTCCTCTTTTATTCAGATGAAAAAACTAGCACGAAGGCATCAGCAGCAGCAAGAGCAACAGAACTCGCAGCGACTAGGGCAAGGTAGGGATTTGTGATGAAGGCAAAATAAGGGGAAAAGAATCTGCAGGGTTTCTGTTAATGCCATTCCCACACAATGTCTGAAGTAGAGCTGTAAGGGCATGCACATGTCTGTGGGTGATGTGTGCCATCATCAGTGGAAATACACAGAGTGCCAGGCATTCTCCTGTGGGCCAGGCCCTGGAGGTGCTCACACGGAAGCTGTTCCCTCTTTTCTGGAAGAAATGTGCCCTGCAGAGGCACTTTACCTGCAGGGAATCTCCAGGAGGCTCGCTCCAGGAAGATCCTCCAGTTTGTTTTCTCCTGAGGAAAGGGGGACCATGTTCAGCTGCCCCTAAGGGCATCAGTGTTGCTGCCACCCCCATGGGGAGCCTCCCTGCGCCCCAGGGCTGGCTGCACCCCAGGTAGGGGCTGCACACAGGCACCAGGGCTTGCCCTGCTGCTCTAGAGGTTCTCCAGCTCCCAAGGCCTTGCAGCCTCAAATTCTCCTCTTCATGCAGAACTGGAAAAACTGGTACCAACACAAGTTAGAGAGTAATAGGGCTGTGTCACACACAGGACAAACTTTGGGAAGATACGGTCCAGTATCCAGGAGCTCCAGAAATTATACAGTCAGAAATTACAAGTCTTTCCACTTAGTGCTCAGGGCTGTACTCTCAGACAAAATTTGGAAGGCTCCGCTGGCCAGCAAGGCGCACCCAGCTGCATTGGGTATTGCCACGGGAGGTGATGTCTGCGGCCGCCCTGTGCCCACACCGTGACTGTGCCCTCCTGTTTGCTTTGCAGAAGTGATGTCCAACCGCATGGAAGGGATGATGACGTCTTACACGCCACTTGCACCACCACAGCAGCAGATTGTAGCAATGGATCAAAGCAGTTATGGCACAGACCCATTTCAGCAGGGTCTTACCCCGCCACAAATGCCAGGCGACCACATGAACCCTTATGGTAAGGCACGCGTCATTCTGCCGCACCAGCAATAGCAGGGTTCCCGTGCTGGTGCGCACACCACGGGTTCAGCAGAGATACTTGCTTTTATAATATTTTTTTCTGGGATTTGCACCAGGGAATTTGCACCAGGGAATTTGTACTAGTCAGTTTTGTGTGTATATTTTCATGTACATGTAAGGGGTTAGAAGAGACCTCTTCCCAGGCTCTGGATGCCCTTCATAACCATTTCACAGTATAATTCCGATAAATGATAAACCAAGCAACATCACCTCTCCAGCTCCACTTTTTTAAACCACTATCCAAGACATTGAAAAATAAACATTACCAAATTCTAGCTCCCTCACAAGTTTTTCCTTTTTCTTAGAAGCTTTGGGGAAAAAGTGCCTTGAAAAGTGGTCTAATAAAGAGAATTAGTCTATTCATTCCAAAATGAATAAGCACCCCTCTAAGATCCCTCAGATTGCATGCTTGAGTTTGTTAAAGAACAGCTCCTGAGCTACTGGGAGATGTGTCTCCACCAGACATTTCTCCTGTGTAGTTTTTATGGTTTGCTTTCACGATTTCCTGACCAGGCACCATCAAGCGGATAGGTACACCAAACGCACCACGAGCGTTAAATGCCTAATAATTGATTCCGGACAGTTGCAGTGTGGCATTTAAATATAGTTTCAGAGGATTTCTCAGGCTGTGGTTGCTGGCAGTGCCGCAGCCCAGGAGGGCCCGTTGGGCCAGGCTGGTTCCTGCTGAGTGGCAGCGCTGCACTGCCGAGGCCCAGGAACCCGTGGCCATGGAACACGGCTGCTCGGGCCAGCAGGGCCCTGCCTGGCTGATTGCTTTCCTACTGAGACAAGTCCAGGGTACACACTGGGCAATTTGGAAAATCCCGTAAGGAGCCGAGGACATCCGAAGCACAAATGAGCATGAGGTGGCTGGTGATTTTTTTGCAAATGGTGTGCTTGGCTTTCTGAGCACAGCTCTTGAGAGGCAGGTTTTGTGCCCCAGGGACAGCACAAAGCTGCTTCCAATGAGTGCGTGAGGAAAAAGAGTCCGACTAAAACATTTTAGTGCTCACAGGACTTGAGCTAGAGCTTTTTCTGGTACCTTGAGAGTTGCAGCAAGCTGAAACCTAAGCTGTTGAGGAAAGTAAAAGGAGCTGCTCGAAACCAGCCCAAAAAGAGTGGAATTTTCTGAAATGAAAGCATGTTTACAACTGTAGCTCACTTGGGGTCAGGGAAATGGGGTCTCCTTCTGGGTCCTGTCGCATTCGTAGAACTAGCTGCTACTTGTTTGTAAATGAAGAGTGTCACTGGTTATGGCTTTTCCCTGTCACAGGCATTGGGTGTCTGTTCCCACCTCCCTTGGTGGCCCCAGTGTCCCTGCCGATGCTGGATCCCGGCTGGTGAGAGCCAGGGACCCCTTCATCCCCAGCACCATTTGCTGCCCTCTGCAGCCAAGGCTCTTTGTGCTGCTGACTGAAGCAGAAATGAAGTGCTGCTGGGTCGGGGGCACCGCTGCCAGCCCAGCTCTGTGGGTCAACGCCGTAGGCCAGACCCTTTGAAAGGAATTGCCTTAACGGGTAAAAACAAAACTGGGAGCATTCCCGTTTGCTGCAGCGTGCAACTAATGAGCATCCATGTGTACTGTGTCCTCCTCCGGCTGCACAGAATCCAGCTTAATGTATACGTTTCATTTGCAGGAAACGACTCCATTTTTCATGATATCGACAGTGATACCTCTTTAACTAGCTTGAGCGACTGTTTTCTTGCCTCTTCCGAAGTTAACTCCATGCAGGCTAGAGTAGGAAACCCCATTGACAGGCTGTACTCTATGCAGAGCTCCTATTTCGCCTCATGAAAATAAAGGAAAACAAACAGCCGGCATGTATTTAGCCAGTGACTTTTTCCAGTGCAGACTCTACAGCCATATGTTGCCCAGCTCTTTCTTCACAGTGACTCCTGCTGCCTCTGGACTGCAAGGAGCATTTTTAGGAAGACTGTATCTGTGTGCATATATGTGTATGTATGTATATATATATTAATACCTACTTGCATACATACATATATATATATAAACAAAATGCATCCGCCAGTCCCCGCCCTTGATTCCCAGCTTGCACCAGACCACGAGACCAGCACGGAAGGAACAGAAGACCCTGCTCGTCAGCAGCCTTTGGTTTGGTTTGGTTTGAGCTCATCATTGTAAAGGAAATGGATTTTGCGGAAAGCTAGACCTTTTCTTCCTTTCTCTCTTCCTTTCTTTTGGATGTTTTAACTTTTTTTTTTTTTTAAAGCCACTGATACTGACATCAGTCGACCATATGACAAATAAATCAAAGAAACTTGAGATTCCTCCCTTTTCTTACTGCATGATTCATACTATGTTGTGGATAAATTGCCATTTGAACTGTGAGAAGTTAATGTAAATGTGACGTTCAACATTTGTTTCCTTTCTACACTTTTTCTACATAACCTAGATCTGCTCATTAGTTTATAGCCCTTATGCATATGATACTGAGGAAACTGGTTAACAGTAATATTTGTGGAGAAAACCAGTGATTTCATGATAAGAAAGGTCTATGACCCTGGAGAGGAAATGCATGTTAGGGACAGAGGCATTTAGGTTAGTATTGATCTTAAATAATTAAAGCTAAAGGTGCTTACAAGACAGTTTTATTTAATTTTTTTTTTTTTTAAAGTGTGAGAATAAAGCCTTTACATTTGTTTGCAAGTATTGCGGTGCCAAATTTCAAGTCTAGACCATGACTGGCAAACATGTGTTGTTCGTTCTGTTCTGTTTATTTATGTTTTGCATGAGGCATAAATGTGCTGTGCTCCATTGTCCATCTGGAATAATTAAGCACTCCTTTAGTTAATTATCTCGCCTCAGCAAGAATCTATGATACACAGTTCTAGCCTGAACCATCAGAAGTCCTGAAATGTGCACCAACACGGGAAAAAAAAATATGAAAGAGATCACAGTGGCAGGTTTAGATATGTTGAGCTGGGGTCTAACCCCAGTCTGCAGGTTCCACGCTGACAGGACTCCTGTATTTAAAATAAATGCTCCACCTAACCTATTAGTGCAGATGTAAGAACAAGGACACAAATTGAAGGGAATGTCCCAGCTGAAGTCTGAATGTCTCGGATGCTGAAGTTTGAGCATGTCATATAGGTTTTTGTAGGGCATAAAATATCATAAATAATAATAGTATAGTTATAAATATTGCCTGGTGATAATTATAATGTGGGGAGGCAGACAAGTATGGTCATGGCTCTTAGTGGAGAAAACTTCATGGGGAAAATTTGCCAGGGTAATATCAGTAATTACAGGGTGTGTTCAAAATAGAGCTCATGGGGAAAGATTGGCAGGATAGGCGCTTTCTTAAATAAATACCTTTAATATATTGACCATAATAGCTGAAAACAAGTCCAAAGCATTGGTTAATCTGACTCCTTCAAACTAAGGACTGGTCCCAGGCCAGTGCGGCAGCATCTCCCTCCGGCCTGGGCACCGTCTACAGGAGATGCCCGGGGGTCTCCAAGTATGCCCATCATGGGGACCCGCAGCACCAGGGACACCACGGCTGGGGTGTGGGGTCCTGCTGGGGACCCCTACAGGCAGCTGCCCACCCCTTCGCTGGTGGAGAAAGGTCCTCTGTGTGTCCCAGAGGGGTGGATGGCAAGGATCAGATGATAGGTCCAAGGGAAAAAGTAAGATCATGTTCTTCCCTGGCATGGAAACATGGACCGAGAGTGTTAGAGGTTTCTTGAGAAAGCAGAGTTTTCTCTCCAGATGAGTGCACTGTCAGCCTGTGGAGGCAAGGAAAGCACGGGGGTAGAAGGCTCCATGTGTGCAGGGCAGGAGAGCGAAGCACAGACCCAAGGCAAACCCTTCTGCTGGGCAGTGGCAGACCCTCCTCTGCCCACACATGACCCTGCATCCATCATGGGACCGGGTCTCCATCAGGATCCAGGGTGACACTGCCCTCCCTGCAGGTCCCATTGCCTCCCTCGACGACAGGCCACGCTGCCCGGGGAGATGGGTCCATCTCACGCGTCTGCTTTTGCCAGAGACAGTTCCCTCGCTGTCTGACAGGAATATGGATTTTCCATTGAGGGTTGTGAGCCCCTGGATATGTTTTGAAATTGGAAGAATTTTCTTATCTTACCCATCCCCCTCAAATATTTTTCCTTTTTCTTGTGTATCAAAATAAATAACAATTTCCTTTCTGTCTGCATGATAGCAAACATCTATAAAGAACTCAGGTGATCCTCACTGCTTGCAGGCCAGAAGGCAAGCAGGTTTTATATGGCACATTATAAACATTTGTCACCTCCAATCTCAATGGATTCATCAAGTTTTCCTCCCCACCCTTCTGCTGTGCTACTTTAGAGTCATAGAAGAGCATCTTCACCATCTCAAACGTACCAGGTTTATAGACTACACATAGGCACAACCTTGTTTCATCCCCCATTACTGGCATGATCAAAATGGCATTTTTAGTGTTTACGGGGACTTATAGGAGAACTATAACGTGACCTACAGTTTGGAGAACTGCCTTGTCCTGACTCTACCTCTGCTTCTGGGCTGGATGTTGAAAAAACAATCCATTTCCAAGGAGAGAATCAGATATCCCATTTTACAGCTGAAGTAACCATAATCTTTTGCTGATTTTTTTTGATGACTGCCACCTTTTTTTTTTCCCCTCTTTCTTTTCATTGCTTGTACATACCATCTCCTCTTCCCTCGGTGTGCTGTATGATAATGCCTTAGCTGTTTGTTCCCCGTGTTCTACCATCTCTGGTGCCACGCACAGGACGCAGCCAGGCCCCTGGCATGCGTAACGTCTCCCATGCCACTGTGGGCGGCTGCTGGTGGAGGGAAGGAATGCATAGCCAATGATTTCCAACGGACCTGAGCTAGCTGGCAAAGGCCAAAGATCATTAAAGCAAAATAAATGTCACTTTTTTTGTGTGGAATGAATTATCCTACTGGAGTGTGATCATTGTGGTTTTAACCTGGGACCCGCAGTAAAAGATTCTACAGCAACCTCTGACCTTTTTGATTTCTGCTTTACTCTTCTATTGTCAAGGGAAATGTCACCGATCAGGTGAAAGTAAAATGTTTAATGGGCCATATCACAGTAATATCTTACACTGAGTCAAATTGATAAACTCTTGCCAAAAATTCTTAGCGTCTGGCACTTCCACGGAAACCACAAACAATGATTGCACATATGGGAGCTTGAAGGCTAGAGGTCATGATAGCAGTTTATTACATGCACCTTACAGTGATCATTTTCCCTAGGAAATTAACCCCTCTCATATAAATTCATCAAGTGAGCTCTTCATGGTGTTTCAATCATGTTGTTTTGGCTAAGCAAGGAATACATGTTAAGCTAAAGTGGTGACAAGACGCAATTAAGTAAAAGATGATTGATTAGGTTTCAGTGTTTGCTCAATAATCTTTAAAAAAGATGACTGTGAGATCAGGATGAATATGCTTGGTACCGGCTTCCTCAGAGAGGTCTTTCCTTGGCAGTCACCGGCTTTGTGAGGGTGGCCCATAGCGATTTCCCGGGTTCAGGGGTGGTTCCTCGTCCCGCTGCCGGGCGCTGGGCTGGGCTGGCTGTCGGGCACGATTCCTGCCATGCACTGCTGATTGCAGCCTCCCGTTTACCACAGCCCTGTGGGGTAAACCCTGAATCAGAACCAGTTGGGGCTGGTGGGGAATGTGTGTCACAGTCACAACAGGGATGACAATTATGTTGCTGTCAGTAAAGTGTGGTGGTTGCAATCACTGAGATTGAAACACCACCCCAGGCATCTTGATCTCCTTTTCTTTAAACTCTGTCATCAAAACCACTCAGATCACTCAGCTCAGTTGCTGCTAACCTGAGATGTGATGGTGGGTCCCACCACGGCTGATTGGGGGGATTCTTCAGACCCACCCCGCACAAGTCGGGTGAATATTCCTCGGTCCTTTGAAGGGTCGTGCCTCCTCTGTCAGCAGCAACTCAGCCACCTCGCTGCGCTGTCGTTGCATGGGGAGATCCTTCATGCTGACAAACCTTCCAGGGATTATGTGAACCCATTTACCTCTTCCTACTGTGCTCAGGACTCCCTCCCTTTCCTTAAGGATCAGAAGTATGTCCCAAGCCACCGCCACAGGTGCCCCAGGGAACCTGGCTCCATGATGCTGCTAGGGATCCTGCAAGCTGGGGTTTGCGAGACCCCCTCTCTGAACTGTGTCATAATAATTCTGGTTGTCCCTAAAAGTCACTAGAAATTAGCAGCAGAATCCAGGAGGAAGGGAAAGGTTCTTTCAAGCCAGGCGCTTGGTCAGAGAAGTGACTGGAGCACATCAAATCCGTGGGAGCTGGAGCTGTGGTACCCAAAGTCCCGCGTGCTCCAGGTAGAGCTTTGCACAGCCCTATGCCCAGATCATGGTGTTTCTGAGCATCAGCTGCTCCCTCTGTGTGGGTCCACCTCCAGCCGCCCTCCTCACCCCACCGGCACGGGCCAGTGACCACTGTGCCCGCAGCAGCCCAGCCAGAACTCCAGCCACCCATTTGCCCTGGTCGGGAGATTCTAGGGGAGGTTGCTTGCCTCTTGGCAGGTACTTGAAGTCTTTTGGCTCTGGTGGGATTTAAGCACGGTCTTGCTCATTTGGGGCCTCTCTGAGTACACTGATGATATTTGCCCTCCTGAAGGACGCAGCCGGGTCCCCTCGGTGCTGCACACCCCACTTCTGCTCAGCAGAGACTGTGGAGGGACTGCCAGATACTTTGCATTGGGAACTCTGTTTTTAAGTGAACACCCTATTTTTTAGCTATGTATGGCTGTATTACTTGTATATTTATATATTCTGTATTTATGTTATCGAAATGTAGTATTTTGTAGCTGTCTGTTGCAATTTGTTTAACTTGTAAAAAATATGACTACGCTCTCTCATACTTAACCAGCTGCCTCTCACCGTAGATTCTCTGCTCCTTTCCCCCGTGTTGGTAACAAGCCACCATAATGTATGTAGATCGGATTTTTTTTTTTTTTAATTTAATTACTTGTCATTGTTAAATTATTTATTAGTGTTTTTAAATTTCATTTCACTGCATTTTTTTTCCTGCCACCATTGCCTGGCAGCTAAGATACATGAGTTTCTCATACGTTATGCTCCTTCCCACGTGCATGTGCGTGCACACACACTCACACTAAACAAACACAGAAAAAAAAAAAAAAAAGAGAGAGATTACACTTCAGTATATTTGTAAATAAAAGCAACCTGTAAACAAAGAGGGATTTTCTTTCAGCGTGCAGTTCTTTCTTTGCTTTCGCAGACTGAAAGAGTGTTCTCTGTACCGGGGATGGCACCGCTGCTCTCTCGGGCAGGGGGAACAGGGACTGAGCACTGCATCAGTGGTTTCAGTGTGGGGTACATTTGCCCAGGCTGCTCAGGGGGGCCCTTCCGTCCAAGGGGAGACACAGCAAGGGAAAGGACAGTTTCCTCTCACACTGTTCTTTGGCCCCTGCAGGTAGGGATCTCCTCTGTAGGGATGGGGACCGTCTTTTACACATCGTCGCAGCCCTCAGGCATTTCTGCATGGACTAGTTTAGGACAGGAGAAATCTGTAGGAATTAAAGATGGTGTGAACAGACCAGATGGAGCTCTGTCAGGACCAAGATGTGTGTGGGGCCAGCATTTCTTGTTCCTGGCAGGGCCAGGAAGGCTTACTCTGGAGGACATGGATATGCCCATTTTGGGCACACACAGTGGGGCCATGACAAGCCTGACTGCACCACTCCTCTGCCACTGTCACAGGCACAGCTGTACTGAAAAGTGGGGAAATGCCTGTTCATTGCAGCAAACAGCTTCACCACAAACATAGCACTCGCTGTACGGCCCCGGAATGGCTGCTCTGCTGCCTCAGAAACCACCCTCCCCTGGTGAGCGCCGTGCAGGCCCCACTGAGTGTTTCTAGCGCCTGAGCCATGGTGGGGCTATCTGAGGGAGCAGAGGCCCTTCCCTGCACTGCAATGGCAGCTCGGCTGGCCAGGCTCGGCTTGTGGTGGCCAAAGCCAATGCCCACTGGCCAGCCAGTCTGGGCCCTCCCTAGGTACCCTCTGCAGGGCACAGACTGGCACGGCTGGTGGCCAGGTCCTGGTGCGAGCCCAGAGTGCCTCCCCTCCCCGAACCGCCACCAGAGACCGGGGAGAAGCCCTGGCAAAACAGCGTGTGGTGGCCATCAGTTGACATGGTCCTCAAGAATATGGTTTAGTAAATTTTTTTTTTTTTTTTTTGGTCAGAGTTAAGTTGATGGTTGGACTAGATGATCTTTGAGGTCCCCTCCAACCTAGAAGATTCTATGATTCTATCTTTTCCTGGGCAAAATGAATGCAAGGGGAGCCGCATGCTAAAATAGACTAATGCGTACAAGTATTACCAATGGATTATAAAGTATTCATCCAGTAATGGCAAATTTGAGACCAATATAAAATGATAGATACATGCTGGTGTCTCTTGGGCCATGTAAACACGAACATGAACTTCAGCTGAGGTTTGATCCGGTCACATCTGATTACTCATTGCCATTCCCCAGGGCCAGACACACTACATTTCTTTTCTACGCCTCAGGCATAAAGTCACAATTTCTATTTTTTATTAAAAATCAAAAGATAGAGTTTTACAGCTAACCCAATATCACCAAAAGGGGCAGCCCCGGTTCCACCTACCACTGCCAGTCACTGTTTCAGCACATCCTTTGCAGTGGGGTGAATTCATCTGGCTTGAAAAACAGCCCATTAAGGACAAAACCGACAGTGTTTTCCCCTGGAACATCTGCTTAGTCTCACTTGTGCTGTAAGCACAGGGCTGTGAGAGTCAGTGAGAGAAAGGGAATGTGCCGGGGGCCTGGGGCTGGGTTGAGAGAACTCCAACTGCCCTTTTCCAGGGAAGCCCTGGTTTGGCCAGTGGGGATGTGGTGCACCCCGAGTGCAGGATGTCAGAGAACCCCCTCCTCGTTCCCAGGATAGCAGGATCAGTCGTGGAACATCACACAGGGCATGGTACGTCAAGAGGTGGCAGCTCAATGACATAATAAAAATCGGTCAGACGCATTTAAAACTTTTTTTCAGTATTTAATTCCTAAGGATACGCACACACCTGCTGAGCACGAGTGTCTCTGCTAAAACCCCCTGCAAGGTAAGGGAGCACACGTAGCCCTGAGCTCAACCTGAAGGCCTGATCAATACAGAATCTTTGTTCCCAGCCGATACCTTCTTTCCCCTTTGCTGTCCAACTCCAAATTGCATCATCCTGTCCCCCTCGTGCTTGTTATTGGTGGAATGTCACTAAGGAAAAATGAATTGCCATTAGCAATTGGTTTCACCTAAGTCAGAGTTAGCTACTCAAATATTCATGCTCAGCATGCATCTAATATTTATGAAGGAAGAATTACTGAGTTGCCCATAGCCATTTCTGAATCTCCCAAAAAAGATAGGTGAAAGGGATCAGAAAAAAAAAAAAAGATGATTAATACATTTGGGGTTTGGCATTCTGCATTGTTTGTGCTATGTTTCTCTTTGGTGTCAGTGAAACAGAATGAAGACTGATTTATATGCCACAGCTGTAGCAAACAAAAGAAGAAGCAACCAGGGAAATGGCTAGAGGTAAAAATGCCGGTGCAAAGGGCTAAAGGCCTGCACCTGGGTACTGCTTCCCATGCAGTCTACCCCCCCTTGGAGCACCTTGTAAAATCAGATTATCTGCTGGACACAGGAGTTCAAACAGCCCTTCAAAAGATTTGTCTTAATAATTGCTGCCTTATCTTAACTTCTGTTTTTTTATCAGCCAAACTGCTGCTGGGAGGCAGATCCTGAAGATAAGGTGCTGTCACTCTTAATTATTATTACCTCTTATAATGAAAACACATTTGTTCATCCTCCTGTGCACTTGGAAATGGTATAACTAATGAATATCTAGTGTTTTATCGATATTTTCAGTAACATAGAAGAAATATTATGAGTATGGCCCCACTGTATAAAATGATTGTACATTAAATGCTATTAAATAAATAGCGTACTTGCTTCTCATTTATTTATATTCAACTATAAACCGATTAGTAAGAATAAAGCACATTTTTACTCAGTCTCAGAAAACTGTTCTCTCCTGAAAACCAAATTTTGCAGTTAAGATGCTGTGGGGCTATTTTCCACCACAGAAGGACCATGGTAATTAGAACCAGAACCAGCAGGTACATTCTGAAATGAGAGAGATGATAGAGAATGCTATTTCTTTGCTTACTTATAATGGGAAAACAAAAAAATTCTCTTTGAAAGCCCACTAATGAATGTGGCTTGTAGTATCTATCACAGCAACATCCACCATCAGCATTCCCAAACTGTTTTCTCTCATACTTTGAGAACTAAATATGAATTGCTCGGATGAAGTGAAAGCACTGTGTCGGTTGTACCTGTGGAAGACCATACATTCAGAAATGATGTGCGCATACCCATCTCTTCAGCCGCAAGTCCTCAACAGGTATGGCAGTTCCCACCGAGGGTGCCGGAGTCGGCACTGCCCCAAGCGCCCGAACTCCACAGAACATGGGCTCTGAGCATCACAGCCCACTGAGCCCCCTGGCTCCACAGACCATGGGCACCAAGCATCGCACCGTCTCGTCAGACACAGCCAGAGCTGCACCACAAACTGCAGAGGAAAGAAAAAGATACTGAGATGAGAATTATGTAAAACACAGAATGAATTAGAGCAAAGTGCGTTTTACTGGCTTTTGATGGAGTATTTACTCTTCTCTACCCTCTGGATTTACCCTTTTGCTCTTCTCTACTCTGTGGATTTACATTAACTTATAATCTTTTGACCTTTAGTTAATAAGAGGGCATCGCATTCCCTCTTCTTTAGCCAAAAAGAGGAAATAGAGTGGTATTTTTATATGCCTTTGTGATGGTGTGTCCACAAGGAACTAAGCAGGAGACTAACACCACATCTGCTGGCTCAGAAACCTCCTGGTTGCCACTTGTGCCAGCTCGTCACCACTGACTGGTGGTGAGCACCAGGTCCATGCCTTGCAGCCACAGGTAATGAGGGCTTGATTAGACCCTGGCATAATTAGATGATGTCCAAAGGAAAAAGGAGTTTGGAAGAGAGGCAGATAAAAGCAATCCTTTTATGACAAGCATTTAACAGCTGACACAGAAGGTGACAGGCTGGAGCTGTGAGCAGAGCCCAGAAGCCTGGCTCCAGTGCTCAAACCCCTCACATCAGCTGGTCAGTGACACAGATTGTTCTCATTGTCTTGTGCTCGTGAGTTCCTCCCCTTCCAAAAAATCTTTCTGTATGTTGCAATATTTTACTTCTGAAAAAGCTTATTCGAATTCAAGAGTTTTTGTCAGACTTGAGCAATTTTTCCATATAAATTACTGTAGAAAAGGGTAAGACACTGAAGGATTTCTTAGAGCTTTCTACCTGAAACGTTATTTCCCTCACAAACAATCAACCTCCTTCTGGAGTATCAGGACTATGACAGCCTCAACACAGTTTTCCTGAAAATACTTTTAGCTCTTCCGCTGCTTCAGTTCAGTGTTCAAAACATTGTTTTAAGAACTGTGAAGAAGTGGTGACAAAATGAAGTCGAGAAGTTGGGCAATGGTCGTGGCAGAAAGATATGGAGTCACAAGGAAGCTGACGGTGACCAGGATAATGGAGATCTGAAGTAATTTTCCTCAGGCAGTGAGGATGCCGTCTGGTGCTGTGAGACAGGACTGAGGATAGTGTGCCTTCATGGGCCTCATGCTGCCTCCTCCCTGCACTCAGACATGCACCTCAGCTTTGTGCCCTTGCTGACCAGACCCTGCATGGAGCCTGTTTGGCCCCTTCTCCACCAGTGAGGTCTTGGTGAGGTGGCATCCTCTGTTCCTTCAGACTCCAGCAGTGGCTGCCTGGGACAGGGCATGGGCCAGGGAAGAGCCTGGGCTGGGATGGAGCTTGCAGCTCTTGCAGTCCTTGAAGCTCTGCCACACTGCTGTCTGCTCCTGTACAAAGTATTTTGGGTAGTGTATTGGGAAGACCCCCCTGCTCTGCTCTGTTGCCCTGGGTTCGGTCAGATGCTGGCCCTTTTAGCCATGACCATCCCTCACCTGGCCCTGGGACAAGCCACCAGGCGGGAGGGGACCCTTCCCCAGGCACAGTGTGAGCATGCAGGCTGGCTCTGCGAGGGCTCAGGTCACAGCACTTAATGCTTTTCAGAGGAAGGTGTTTCACAATGTAGCAGTCTGTATTATTAAAATGAGGAACATAGGATATGAAATGCCTTTTCCCTCTATAACCCATTCTATAATTACCCTGCCCTCTCCCCAAGGGAGCGTGTCTGTGGGTGTTGTCTAATGGTTATTACCTGCACACCCACAGACAGCGAGACACACAGTGCGCGCCACCACTCCTCCCTTGTTACCAACACTGCTTAATCAGCCTTGCTTAATTTGTTCCTTTGTTCGACTGGTAACAAGAAAACCGGTGTCCAGCGGAACACAATGGGTTCCTCCTGCTCAGATCCCCAGAGATGGGTCCCAGCTGTGGCATTCCCTCACACCTGTGTTGTCAGATCAGTGCCGATAAGGAGCTGCTGATAAGCCTTGCACAGAAGTGCTCCCAGGGAACCCTGTGCAGTCCCTTGATCTTTCCTTACACCTTAGCGCTATGCGAAAACCTTTTGCTTTAGGACTGAGAGGAGGACTCAGGTAATTACACTCCCGGTGGCAATAGTCCTTCAGGCAGGACACAGCAATGGAAACCTGCTGCTTATTGAAGCAGGCAAAATACATGTGACTGAAAAAAACAAACCCAAAAAGAATCACAAAGACCTGGGTGATCTAATCTCTTTGTTTCATTACTATAAAGGGAGCCCCAAGATCTCTACACTGGGTAGAAAGAAACAACAGTGTGTCTGAGGGCAGGCTGCTAATAGACTGCAGCTCCGGGGATGCAGCAGAGCTGCAACGCAGCCTGTACCCCAGACTCTGTACCCCAAACCCTGCACCCCAGACAGGGCTGGTTCTGCTGCCTTCCCTTGGCCCTCTGCATCCCCTGGCTGGAAAAGAAAGCTGGAACCGGTATCACAGTGGTAGTTGATCTGCCCCTCTGACTTCCAACAGCAACTCAAAGGATGAGTCCCAACGGCTTCTTCCTGCAGTTTGCAACTCTTCTCCCGAGCACAGCCGCAAGCGCAGCCCGTGTCCATGTCCCGCTTCGCTCCGAACACCTGTGTATGTGTTGATCTGCTGCAATTACAGGTCCCATTCTTAAAAATATTCCTTTTCTCACTGATATAATTAGTTTGCAAAATGCTTAGAAAATGAAAATGCTAGGCTGGTTTGAAATCTGATCATTTTTAGGAAGACTGAAGCTGTTTGCCGCTGGTACCCACTGCTGCTGCAGCTCTGAGAGACGGAGCTGCGGCTGCAGCCAGCAACAGCCCATGACAGCAAAGTTTTCACTTGCTGCAGTGATGCAACGGCAGCTCGTGGGGTTGCACCTTGGCACAGAGAGGACCAATTGCCCCGAGTTCCTGGTAAAACTGCATTTGAGCTGCGTTTCTGTGAGACTAATGCATTTCAATTACATTTGTAGTAGAAATTACCCGTTTCTTCACTTTCTTAATCTCTGAAAGTTTTGAGAGCCCTTTCAAGCATGGAAGATTCCTGTAAGACAACTAGAACATGCATGAAAAAGAACAGGCTTTTGAAATTTAATCTTCTCCAGCTTAAAATAGAGGTAGTGCTAGGCTGTTGACAGTAGGTCTCTGAAGACTTTCAATATACTTTTTATTCCATGGCTCTGGCACCACATAGGAAATTAATTCAGCGACAATATTTTCATTAGATTATAGCCCAAGTTCTCAATCTTAGGCACATTTGTATGCTTGTAATACATTCTAATTACTTGTAAAGAATAAGTCTGTGTGCTGGTTGGTTTATTGAATATATTAAATTAATGAATAAATAAATTTGTCTCCATGCTGGGAATGCCACTCGACGTCAAAGGCTGCAGAAGGAACCAGAAATGTACTCATTTGTGGTTTTGGTAAACGATATGATTTGTATTGTAAGTGGACTTTTCTGTCTCTCACAAGAGCAATGATTGAGAAAAAGCACCTTTTTTTTTTTTTTCCTAAATAACAGAAATCAACTGTGTGCCTAAATAACAGAAATCAACTGTGTGAAGAGCCTGTTTTCTTTTTTCCTCTTTTTTTTTTTCCCTTTTCTTTAAAATGGCTGCTCATTATGAATTTAGTCAGGAGAATTACTCTTTCTATCTGAGCTCAGCACCTCACATGGTTTCTCTAGGATGGAGCTCTCAGGACATTCACACACTCTCCTAATTCCACGTATTTCTAAGCTATGCAGAGTAGACAGGAAAGAGCACATACATGAACTAAAAATAGTTATCCTGGTGGAAAAAAGTATCAGGTTTTAGTATCGTGTAGTTTCTGCCCAGATTATGGGGTTTTCTGTTTATCTTGTCATAGTTCAGTAAAAATCATATTATTTTTAGCCTGGAACAAAGTCATCAGAAGTGAGACTTTTTCTCAAAAGATTGGAAATCCACCATTTTTTAAGAGAACTATTAAATTTCCATGGTAGAAGAGACAACCTTCTTTGTTCCCTCAAATGAAGAACTCTAAGAGGCTCATCTCACCGCCTTCTTCCTGGGTTTGTTCAGTAGTGTGTTGCCTACTGAGTTCTCCTTCCATGGAATTATTTTCTTCTCTGGCCCATAAGAGAAAAAAGTGCAGGTCCCAGCACGCCAGGAAGCCGACCTGGCGTCCTGGCACCAGCGCAGTGCCTGCAGCAGTAGCTCTCAGAGTGCTTTGGTTTACAGGGAAATGCTCCTGATTTCTCAGAACCATTGCATCCCCTTCAAGTGCCAGATTTTCTGATAAAGCACCTTCCAAACTCCAAAATGCTGTGGGTTCAGGATCCTGTCCTGACAGTGGATCCATGTCAACAGGAACAATGTCTTCAAAAGAGCTTACCAAGAACACAGACTTTACACAGGAACAATCATTCCGATTGGCACTCAATGGAAACGTAAGCAAGATTCAAGATACAACAGAAAATAAGCTTCTGGTGCTAGAAAGGGGCTTGACGGCAAGACCGGGGCGAGGAAAGAATGAAGATTTCTCTTCCAGCCTGATGAAATAAGAATCAGTGGAAAGAGACAATATGTTTTTGGTATTGTTCGGGCTGCAATGCTTTTTGTTAGAGAGCTGTTCACCCATGTGAAAATGCATAACCCTGTCAACCTGCCAAGTGAAACTTTGGGTGATCGGCTGCATTAAGTGCTGGTAGCACAGGATAAAGCTGCCTTTGGCTACTTTCAATTACACGCCCAATTCTTTTAAGACTTCTGAATATTTGGGAAAGGAGAATATGCAGAACTTGTTTGTTTACATCAGATTGTGCTGTGTTTTCAGGTTTCTCAACTGCTTTCGGAGCATGTGAGCACAGCCCTAGCCCTTCCCCTTCCACATACCTGGCAACTTTGTCAATACAGCAAATGAGTCCTTGCCAGCAGAAAGGAGCAGTTTCAGGCTGATGGTGCGCAGGGTTTCGTCATTCCAACAAAGTGGGAACTGGAGCAGAGACAGGCATTAAGCGGCAAATGCTTTGCAAAGCAAAGTGTCAGGTACGGGTGCTGCAGCGATGATTCAGGCAGCCCCAGGGGCGTTACCGATGCCTGTGCTGGGCTGGGGTGGAGGGAAGTGTCGTAACCAAGGGCAGATCTTGGCCTTTCATCTTGCAGGTACTGCTGGAAGTGTGGCCAAGCACTGCTGGGCTTGGGGGCTGGTCAGAGCGGATGAGAAGTGAAGTCAGGTTCTCTCTGCCTCCATCAAGACAAGGCAGCCATCCCAGGGGTCCCCAGGTGTTGGGTTGAACACTGGGCAGCCCTTCCTGGGCTTGTCAGCAGCCTACGTACACTGCAAGCATCATGGGGGAGTCTTGGCAGGAGGCTCTAAACATCTCGCCTTCTTCAGAACTGAATTATTTTTTTGTGGATCTGGGTGCTTTCAGGATGGCCTGCCTGTGCAAGTAGCTTTTTTCCGTGGGTGATTGCGAGTGAGGTCTTTTGGATGAGGAACTTGCTGAAGCTGACAGCTTAGTTCCTTTGAATGTCTGTACAGCTTTCTCTTCTGCACCAGGGAGGTGCTGAGCCTGCCCTAATTAGCCCAAATTACTGTACCTACAAAAAGCACGAATTCATTCTCATGGTTCCTTGCTTATCTCTGCATAGAGCTACTGCAAAGACTTGCCCCTGAGGGCATTGCGCTAAATTTCTGGACCTTAATTCACATGTTCAAACCATTATTCAGACTTGCACACCAAATCCACGACTGCTTTCAGCAACATGCAGCTTCCAGTAAAGAATGCCGTGCCGCCTTCTTTTCTGATCTGCTCACAACGTGCAGCAGCATTCAGAGGTTTGAAGGAGCACAGTGAAGAGCAGGACATCAAGCCCACCTCCAGATGGCCAGGGCTCAGTCCAGAACCATCACACCCCATGACAAAGCCCTCCGGATTCACCAGTCCTTGATTCTACCAGATACTGCTTCCCTACGTTATTCTGCTGACCTGCTCCAAAAGGAACCATTCCACAGGAATAAGGATGATTGTGCGGTTCCTGCTCGTGCTACTAATGAAGCAATGCCTCAATTAGCTGCCAGATGGGAGTTTCACAGATTCACAGATTCGACAGAGTTGGAAGGGACCTCTAGAGATCATTTAGTCCAACTCCCCTGCTAAGCAGGATTGCCTAGAGCACATTACTCAGGACTGCATCAAGGCATCCTGAGTTTGTGAAAGCTAGAGCTGGTATCTGCAAGTCTGGAGTATTTGTGTTTCTGTACCAAAAGCAACAATTACACCACAGGAAGAAAAAAAACCTACACAGACTAAGTAGATAAAAATGAACAGGTTTAATCAAAGCAATGGAATAATATTTTATCAATCATCATTATTTTGTTTTGCCACACTTTACCTTATCATACTGGAGGAAAATTGATTTTTTATTCTAGTGAAAAATCTGACTGGAATGAAAAACTAACTTTCTGAAGGTTGGGAAAAAAAAAAATCTTAGATAGTTAGTTTTGAACCAAATGCATATATGAGTGATTAAAGCTTTTACCAATGAAAATGCAATGGTAACATGAATATTTTAATATAATGAAAATTAAATAAAAAGTTTACCCAACATGACATTTCTATGTAATCATTATTTTATTATTTCTGAAATAAAATTAAGATCTGAATGAGACAAATTTTCCCCCAAACCTGCTCTTGCAAAACTACAGTACATTCCAGATACCCATCCTGATTTTCCTGTCTCTTTTCTGCCTCACAGCCATATAAAAAGTGGTCTCCTTGCTTCACTCTGACAACCTGAGGATTTCTTACACTTTATTTCCTCCAAAAGAAAAGATACCCATCTCTAATTTTTGCCAAATCAGAGTCTGACCTAGATCCTTATCTGGGGCAGGATGGAGGCTGGAGACAGCTCACAGCTTCCCAGGAATCACTGCCAGCGTTTTTCCTTACCTGTTTGGCCGTTTGGTACCGAGTGACAGTCCCTGATGCTGGTACCAAGTGATGGTCCCTGACACTGGTACCACAGTGATGGTCTCTGACACTTGTACTGCAGTGATGGTCTCTAGCACTGGTACTGCAGTGACGGTCTCTGACGCCATGCCCCAATGCCTTTGTACCTGGTCTCTCCCTTGGTATCCAGTGTGTGGGACTGGGTGTTTTGGACTGTGACACCCACGGGCAGTGGAGACCACCGTGCCCCCTCCTGCTGCCTGGAGCCGAAGCCAGCTCAGGACCAGGAGAGGGGCAGAGTGGAGTCACAGAACCCCAGGCAAACAGGAAAGCAGCCTGAAAAATATGAATGTGAACAACCCATCTAATACACTGTGCAACAATCTGAGCGTAGCATGCAAGCATTTACGAGTGCCCTTATATATTAGGTATAGCAAGAATGAGAGAGAAATATCTTTAGTACATTCTCCTTAAGACTCTGTAAGGAGTTAAGTCCTGCAGCAACTTCCAGAGCAGTCATGGGCTCCCGTCAGAGGAGGCATTTACAGGCACTGTAATTCGGGGAACAGCATTTATTTTCAGAAAGGCTGCCAAAGAGCATAGATGGTTATTCCAATCAGATAGAAAGGGCAGGGAAATGTTTAATGAATTAAAAATATTCTTTTGTTGAAAATACGTTTATATGTAAGGACTGTATGGGTGGCTAGAGGGAAAAATGGAAGCACCAGTTTAAAAAGAAAACAGCATGTTTTATCTTTCTGAGCCTGGCATGGCTGTGACATGAACCATGTCTTATATATGCAAAAATCAAAAGGTGTTTGTGGCGTTTCTTTTCCAATTTTGCAGGAGAATCAAAATATCTTCCCTTCTGTACTTCGCCCTTGTACTTCCCATCATTTACCTTTCAGAGTTGTTATGGCTGCTAAGAGCAGGACAAATGAACCATGAATGAAAGCACAGGGTGACCTTAAGTGAGGAGCATAGGCACTGAGGTGAGCAGAGCTGACCAGCACATCTCGTCCCACAGCAGCAGCCTGAGAAGAACCTGGCTTTGAAAGGTGCAGAACACAGTTGAATATGAAACTATGATACACACTGCGATCAACAAAAAGATGAGTGGGATAAAACAGAGGTGCAGTGTACGCATATGTTCATACAGTGTGAGAGGGTGATCCAGGTAAGGCAGACTTAAAACACTGTGCCCCATGTGCTCCACCTGTAGGACATCGCAAACCCAGCATTTCCACTGTTATGCAGCAGATACAGAACATGCTTGCAGTGGAGGAAAGGCTGGAGCACCCAGGGAATGGGCAGCATTGACAATGGAATCTGCTGCATCCCTCTGGAAGAAGAACTTCCTGCTCTTTTTGTCAGATGCCCAAGCTACATGCTCCATGGCAAGAAGCTGCTGCTGAGGTGGCAGGTAACAACACAGCTGCCACTCTTGGCAGCATTTCACAGGAAGATTTTCACAAGGATTAACTGTTCATGAAAAATTTCTCCAATACATGAGGTACAAATACTCTTTTCTTCCCAATCAGACATGCAGGTCTTGTACAAACACTGTGGCCAGCAAAAGGGAAATCTTGTCCTCCAGTTACACAAAATGCCTTCCATGACCCTGTGGTGGATTCTATGGATGCTGATGGAGGGCAAGACTCCATTCCACAGGGCAGCCTTCTCTCCAGCACTTTGGTCCTGGCAAAGTAAAAATCATTGGCACATTCATGTTCCTGCACAGCTTGGCTTTTGTGTGAGTTCATTCTCCAGATAATTAGTTTGGAAGAATTCAGGGCAGTTTCCGATGCAGGAATAAGGAAGAACATGGCAGCAAGCAGCCTCCATCCCTAGTGAGCATGGCTCCTCCAGTCAAGACCCGCTCACTGAAGAATCACAGGAGGAGCAGCAATGGGTGAATTGTCAGGGAAGGTTTTGTTCAACATGGAAAACAAAATTTGGAGAGCCGAGCTGGTTCTAGAGACACTGCTGCTGGACTGAACAAGCCCACCTTCATATGGTAATTTCTGGTATCACTCTTTTCAGCGTGCAAACATCCTTTGCCTTTCTTGAAGGGCTCTTTCCCCCTCCCTCTTACACTGGTCTTTAGCTTTCCTTTCATGTATCTCCTGGGAAAATGGGGAATTACTGACCTGCTCTTCTGCTCACTCACAGCCTGCAGTTCAGCAGTTCTTGGCCCAACAGCTCTGTCATTATTACTGATGCTGGAAAACTCAAATTCAGGCAAATATTTTTTGCAGGTAATTCCAGACAGTTACTCTTGCCTCTTCTCAGTATCACAAGGAAACCAAAGGATTTGGACTTGGGTGCTCCCTCCACACACCTGCACTTGGGAAGTAAATCTGTACCAGAGATCTTGTCCTTCTGTAAGGAACCAGCAGCCATAACTGAACAGGTCCCAAGCTCGCAGTCAATGTCAGTGATGCTCTGTCGGGAAACCAACTGATGTTTCTTGCCTCTTTGTTAAAAAGACTCACGTTATCATCTGTGGTGGCAAGTAAAGGAGACAATGGCAACTTCCAGACCAGCAATCTGGTCTGGAACAGGTTTTCACAAGTCTAATAATTTCTATCACTCTTACTTCCAAGTATGGTAGTGCTTGTTTTTTTGTCATTAACACTTTGATTTTGCATCAGACCTTTGTCCCCTGGATTGTGCGTCTAAGAATGTATGTAAACATCAGTTATGTACTCCTTTCTATCAGAGATTTTTATGAGTAGCTGCCATAATAAGCTGATAAAAATCTCTAAATTTTTCTTGTGATTTGATTTCATGTTGATGTGGGTATCAAAGCTCTAACACATCAAAGCAAATACAGGTAAGTCTGGCTCTTGTTCAAACACCAGAAAACAGCATGTCTCCAGGGTAACTCATCTTGGGGGCATCAGATTCGTGCCTCACAATGGATGTTCTGACTTGCTGTACACTCTGGCCGTAAGTTCTCAACATACTCAGCAACATCTGATGAGGCTCCTTGCGTTAGTATTGCAATGTTGTTGGTAAAAAAGCAGCCTTGGGCTTCTCTGCCCTGCTGGAAGGAGTACCTCTGCAAAGGGTCGTGTCCAAAGTCCCACCCCTGATCAGACCATATCTGAACTGTGTTCTTCACACAACTCATCCGCTACTGCATTAGCTTTTGATCTCAGGTCAGAAATGCAACTGCATATTCCACGTCAGATGGTTGATTGTTGCTGTTCCAAGATCCGCTGTATTCACTCATCAGTCCATATGCATCTTGCCTTAGAAGCTGCTCCCTCTGATGTCTCTAGAAATGCAGCTGTGATCACAAAAGCTGTTGTTCAACCATATCATGGTCACTTCTTCTTGTGTCACTCAGAGCCATGAAGAACATTTCCATGTTTGCATGAGTAAAATTGAGAGGAAAAAAAAGTCCATTTCTAAGTATCCAAACTCTTTGCACAAAGTTCTCACCTAAATATTTATATTTTCTGCTGTGCTGCAGTGTTTGTGGTCTATTTTTTGGTGTAATCAAGTCTAGAAATTTCAGATTTATTCATTCTAGACTGGCGTAGGGACACACTACCTGCCCATCTTCTTCACGAGTGCTAAGAAGACAACTCTCTCTACTATCAAAGTAGGTTATTTTTTGTTTCTTTCAAACTTCGGATCATTAAAATATGATGCAGCTGAGCTCAACAGATGAGCCAAAGCTCAACAGGGCCAATGACGTGAACAGCTGCTATTCAGGAGTGAAATTTTGTGTAAGACAAATGAGCTGGTAAAGCAGCATGAAGATATGTTCTCCTGCCATTTCAGCATGGACACAAAAATTGATGCTGAGATAGTATCAGCACATGTGGGCTTTGATCACTGCTGATGTATTATTGCCCTTTTTCACATGGCACCCAGACAGTAAACAAGCAATTCAAAGTTCAATAGAGTCTAAACTTCAAACATGTTGACTCCAAAGTCAAAAAGTGCAGTAGCATGTATATAGTAGAAATATTTATTTGAAGTATTAATTTGCAAAAATCTCTCATTAAGATTCTATTTTGAGTGGTTTAATAACTTCCTATTAAAGAGCAATTTATTCTTTAATATCTTTCTATGAAGAATTGTGTATAATCCACGAGTAATAAAGTGTTACCAGGTGATGCCAGAGACTATAGTTGTAATCTTTCTCCCTTCCAAAAGTGTCTTTTGAATAAAGTTTTAAGTTGCAATAAAAAACTGCAAAACACTATGTTATAATCAATCGCAGTGATTTTTTAATGCATATAAGGAATTCTAATAACGAATGCTACTATTGTGTTAATTACATCCTGTTGTTGTGAGTGATCTCACCTGGAGCCTCAACAGGATAAAGATGCTCAAAAACCGCTTGCCGTGTGGCTGGCAAACAAACAGGGGACAACATGCAGGTAAGGAGCTGAGCCACAGGAACACCTCGAATCTAGAAAAAAATTAATCTTCCATCTCACCTGAAAAAATTAACCTTTTAAATGTAGCACTTAATAGAGCTCACTGTGAAACCCAACACAAATTTTTTCTCCCATACAGAAAATATTTTCCCTTGTTCTAACACCTCCATGGACTAACTCTTCTTCCCTGGATTCCAGCGAAACTGAATGGTTTTCAGTCAATTTTCAGTACTAATTATCTGTCAACTCAGTGCAAGGCTAGGGGAGAACTCACATTATTCAGACAATGAGAGAGCATGCACTAAGAAGAGGTCGATTCTTAAAATAATTGCATGTTCAGCGCTTCAGAGAAAACTGAGATTATACCGCAAACCCATCTCCAGCCCCTTCTCCTCGCTTGCCACTCTCAGACTCCTCAGAGCAGAACTATAGAAGAAAAACCCCTACGGGAAAAACTTGCCTGTGGCCCTTTTCTGCTCCCGACCCAGGCGTCGCTGCCACGTGAGCTGGTGGGGCACAGAGGCACCGGTCTCTGGGTCTCATTACCCCCCTGCACATCATGATGCCACCAAATTGTTCAGTCTGTCCGGTCAGCCCAGTTATTAGCGTTTCGTACTTCGGTTGCTATAACAATGTTGTCTGTTATGATCAAAGTCTATAGGATTTTTAATGTAATCACCATCCAAAAGCAGAGAGAAATGTTTTAGGAAGGATTAGTTGAGTTTCACGAAATTGAATTAGAAACACAATTTTAATTGATATTCAGTAGAATTTTGGCACCTAGACCCTAGAAGCCCTCTGGAAATCCTAGGCCAGGCCAGTGGGTGATCCACCATTTCAGCACTGCACTCAGTAATTTTATCCTCAAACAATTTTAGTGAGGGACACTCCCAACATCCATCTCACAAATTACCTATGGAGTCACATCCCCTGCAGCGCTGGTAGGATATTGTATCATGCATCTTTTTTAGCTTATGACTGGAAAAGATAAGATCTGAAAAGAATTTGGTGGTGAGGTAGGTGATGAAATTCTGCTGCTCTGTTTGAATACATCAGGCAAGAATTGTTTTGAATCCTGAATATGTATTCGATTTCCACAGGCTTCTAGGTGAGCTTCGTTCGCAGAGGGAGTACAAGCATTGATATGCAGATAGAACATGACTATCAATAATCCGATGACACCTCAAAAATCAGGAAATACATTATTCCAGAATAGTAAATGGACTAAGGGCCATTCATATCTTTAACATTAGGTGCCAGAGAATGTGATGTTGCCTGTGTTGTCTCGAGCTTTATTTGTGTGCATAGGTAAATACAATTTAAATGATCTCTTCAAAGATGCTTATCAGCCTCTGCTGCTCTTTGCACAGAAGGCACAAAAACAGTTATTCAGCAGCAGAAGGGGAAGCAGAACACTACAGTTTTGACTGTTCTCTAGCTCCTTGGGTATGATCTGGAAAAGGGCATATTTTTATTTAATGTGCAGCACTGGGCATTGTCCCTTAGGTGTCCGGTGCAGACGTGAACACAGACTGCTTCTCAGACTGATGTGCAGAATAAATGAAATTTAGCCACCACCTATGACAGACTGTGGGAACGGGAGCAAGACACTGGGATGCTCTTGGTGGCAGTTTGTGTTGTGGAAATGAGAATACTGCGTGGTGGTTTCCTATAAGGCCCAGCAGGTCAAACTGTGGGGCAGCAGGTAACAAGGTGAGGTGCTAATGAGAGGGGCACAGCCTGCACTGCTGGCTCTGGGAGCTCTGCCTCTTGCTGAGACACAAGTGGGGAGAACAGGGACGTGCCAGGATCTGCCTGCTGCCTTCTGAGCTGGGAGGAAGGTAACCACAAAAGTACAGAAACAGGGGCTGGAAAAAATTATCCTGTACTTCTAATGCACCTACATCAAACACCTTGGGGAAGCGAAGACCCAGCACTGGAAAACGGGGACCACTATTTCTGTTCATGGTTTTCTGATGGCTTACCTGTTTGCAACTGCGTCAGACCCGCCTGCTCGGAGAGGGGCATGCTGGAGCAGGAGGAGCTGCCAGACTGTCCGGACACTTCACACCCGGGCAGCCTGTTATCGGGACAGAGACCAGGGCTCTGCTTGGAGGAAAGGATCCTGCCTGATGAAACCTTGCAGTGAGGCAGCACAGCTGGTACAGCAGCTCCTCCCATCCCGCCCCTGTAAAGAGCATGGATTCAGGTCTCATGTATGAAATGTTCCTTTCCTGTCCCTTTTATGTTACCATACATCTGTATTTCTAAGCAGAGGCATTATCCCTTCTTCCATTTTACCTTTCAATAAGGCAAACCAAACAAAGAGGTATCAAGCCCCTGAAGATCAATGGGGAGAATACATGCGTAGTCTCGGGCTGCCCAAACTATAGAGTGAGCATCCTGAGCTGCAGCCGACAGCATCCCCATTGTCCCGGCGACCCCAGCTGAGCCCAAAGGAATGGCCCAGGGGCGGGGGAGAGGAGGATCAGCTGTGGGCCTGATCCCAGCTGCATCCAACCAGCTTTGTTACAGGCAACAAAGGGCAGAAGAAAAGACTTTTGTCCTTTATTGCAAGAGCAACCAACCTCCGTCTCATTGGCAGGGGTGACTATTAACCGGAGAGGATTCGTTTATTGTTTGGCACTCGATCTCCCAGCAGTAGTCCACTCCAGCCTGCTAAAATAATGGGCAGTGCCTTGTTTTTGTAAATGACTCAGTCTGGCTTTGTCTCCTTCTGTGCCAGACTACACAGCCTGGAAGAGCTGGTTGACAGTGGTGGGGAGATCTCACTGAGAGATGGCTAGGGAAAAAAGATAGAGAAAATGTGTGAAAAAAAATTTGCCACAACAGTCTGAAGAGTGAAGTGAGGTCTCCTTCCAGCGAACCTGGAATAAGCAAACAGTGCTGGGCTGACAAACGTTTCACAAGGGCTCCAGCACCCCATCTATAAACCCCTTCTGGGAGGACAGGCAACATAGGCTACTTATGCTAGGACCCACAGCCTGGAGTGAGTTTTATGGAAGAACTCTTGACCTCTGCAAAAGGGCATAACATGAGAGCAAAAACAACACCACGGCAGCAGTCTGTGCATTTTCCTGTAGGAGCAAGAACTTCCCACCGGCCCAGCTGGGGAAGAATGAATCCCATTCAGGGAGGGAGGCTTGTTCCATGGAGACTGCCACCAGACACCCCTTCCTGATGCTAATCCTATTCTTCTGCTGTGGATCAAGTAATTTTTGTGTGAGTATTTTTCCTTGGCTAAAGAAAAAAGATATTTAACCACAACAAACCTGCTGCCAGCAAATGTCAATCTTAGCTTCTTGGGTCTATGTTATAAGCACCAGCTACCAATTCCTGACTGTCATTTACTTTTAACTGCAGCAGTACCTCACACATTGACACACATCTCCTGGCAGTGCCGGAGCCTTTCCATCCTCCTGAAAGCAAGCGTGTGCAGTCCTCCAAGACATGAAAGAAACTTAATTAGGTTTAGTGCTAGAAGGCACCAACAGCAATGTTTTAAATTTTCTGTTGCAACACTTGTTTGGGAGTGCAGGAGAATTCTCCTCCCAAAGAAGTACTTTCATTAGTTTGGAGAGCAGAGAAATACAGCCTTGTCAGATTTAAAACTTGGTTGGTTCCTGGCCTGCCCCTACCCCGAATGCTTAAAAACCCTCCTCCACATCATAACTCGGTCACTCTACCAGGCTGGAGAGGGACAGCATCCTCACTTCATCCTGTGACACCGGAGAGGAAAAGCACGGGTACCATGCACCCATATTAAGCAAAGCTTTGAAATGTGCTTTTAAAAATCTTTTTGCAACACTTTCAACAAAAAAAAAGTCTTATGTTTTTTTATTAATTTTTTCATATCTTAAGTGGAGGCTGGTAAAAACTGCCTGACCCATGGTCTGGACCTGACCTCTCATAACAGAGACAACAGCCCAAAATGTGGGTTTTTGTCCTGATACCAACCCCTTGGGTACCACCACCGACCAGTGAGTCCCCGTGCACAGCCTCCGACGGCACCGCAGGAGTTGGCAATTTCTGAGGTGCTTGACCTCGACTAGCCCAGCAGCTTCCACCAGGGCTGCTCCAGGCGGGAGGGGACGTCCCAGCGACAGGGGCAGGGAATTGGAGGGCGGGAAGCAAGGAACAAAGTTTATTTTTAGAACAATTTGGCTGATTGCAGTCTCTATTCTGGCTCAAATCTCCAGACCTCCTTTCAACACCTGCACGCCCTGGAAAGCCCCTGATTTCAGCAAGACACTTTTTAATGGTGACAGCAAAAGAGAAAAAATTAAAATGGGCTTTGAAAGAGGTGTCTGAGTGACTAGGGGCTAGTCACTCAGGGCTCCTGATGTGAGGGCTAGGGATCCTGATGCGCTGTGACTTTTGGTAATTTATTTACCTCTTCTTCACCTCATAGATGCATTGTAGTCACCATTGTGATTAGAGGTTATGCCATCCTCACACAAGAGTCATTAGTGTTAATTGGATTATTACATTCCATATTTGCCATTGTTTCTGCAGTACTGATTCCCATCTCCATTAAGACTCGTTCACCTAGTAGCATTACTAAATTTAAGAAATCAGTGTTACTGTCTGTATTAGTTATACATTAATTGAAATCGGAAAACATTAGAAAACATTTTGGTTATGGGCTGAAGAGAGTGGGAGGCAGAGCCTAGGGGCAGCACATCCCCACGCAATGGGTGACACGCAGCCACCGGCACCAAGCTGAGGGGGGATTTGCCCACGTATGGGTCCCACTCCCACACGCTGGTCCCACTCCCACCAGCAGGTCTCTCTTCCCAGGTGCTTGCCCACTGATGCCCATGCACTGGCCACAGGAGGATGGTTCCCTCACTCACCAGGCACCTCCCCATGGCAGCCCATGCTCCTTCCTGTTGCCAAGAAAAACAGCATTTCACCAACTTTCTGAATTTTGTTTTATTCTTGCTCTGAATGTCCTCAGCACACTCATTAGTTCAAGCCTTAGAATGAGCTGAAAATGAGTTACAGATGGGCACTGAGCGCAACAGAATGCTACTATTTGTTCAAGACCCTCTATATAGACATCTTTCACCCAAAATGCAAAACATAGCAAGAGCTGGCAAGAGACAGCCAGTCTCTACTGCTCAACTAAAAAAATAGAATTAAAAATACATTAAGAGAATATGTATATCTGCATTTTAGAAAACCAGTCTTGAAAGGGAGGCTGGGCAGTGGTAAGCAGGTCACCAAGCAGGGAGGAGCGGCTGGTCTGCACTGTGACAGCCGAGCGGCCAGCACTCACTGCTGCCTTGAACATTCTGCCCCCAAAACACCTCCGTCCCATGTTCCTGAGCCCAGCCCTCGCATCCCTGCGCACCCTGTCAGTAAGGAAACACTTCCTAATGCCCAGTGTAAGTTTCCCCTGACACAGAGTGAACCATTCCCACCTGTACCATCCCCGGATCCCAGGAGAAGAGCTCAGCACCTCCCGCTCTGTGTGCCTCCTCAGGAAGGGGCAGAGCCATGAGGTCACCCCTTGGCAAAGTTCAGTTCCTTTGGAACAGGTAGCCAAAAGAATCATCTAGAAATCAAAAGGAGAATTAAATGACAAAACCCAGGATTCTATCACAAGTGCAGTCGACAGCCCTGAGCCCTGGCATAAGTGAAATCACATTTCACATTTTTAACCAGGTATCATAGATGTTTTATGCATTTTCTCTGAAGCAAGGAAGGGGCAAACCAACACACTCAGACACCTGTAACATGACAGAAGAAGCATTTAAATGTGAACATCCGTCACTGTGGCAGGTCTGGATGTTACACCTGTAGTAAGTGAACATAACTGTTAGAGAAAGCATCTCCTGGATGTGCTGCTTCTGACAGTCCAGTCATGTCCTTATGCCTGAACTGGAGTTTGAAGAATTCAAGGGGTTTTCTTCCTTCTGTGGCCATGTCTTGCTCACAAGGTCTCTTCTAAAGGTATTGTCAAGAATAATTTGTTCCTGTTATCAAAGGATGGCCGTGACCAAAGATTTCTGTACCCAACGTGTTTTTATTGGTATCAGAATTTAAAGAACTATAACCAAGATTAGGATCTGGGCAAAACACATGAACTTGAGTTAATTCATGTGACAGTTCTGTGTGTAGAATGTTCAGTTAATACACAGGATTCTGCTTTACGCAGCTGCAGACAGTAAAGTGTAGATAGCAGCCCAGCAAATAGATTTTGCAGCTTGTCTTTTCCATGACACTTTGTTAAATACATTATTGCTTCATCATCGCTTGTGGTTTATTTTGGCAAGCTCACAACATCACATTTCTCAAAGTCTTCAGTACCTTAATAAATCCAAGCACATTTGGAACAGAGAAGGGAAGAAACTAGATGCATTGTGCACAACTGGTAACAGTTTCCTGCCACGCCTGATTAACGGAGTAAAAACAAAACTCAGCTTCTGTTGGAAGAGGTCCCATCCAAGGTATAGGTTGTGTAAATTGCCCTTAAGGAACAGAGGAAAAAGGACGCTTGGTTTGGGGAATTGTTGTGGGCTTTTTTTAAGGTTTGTTTTGTTATTATTTTTTACCCAACAGTTGGAGGGACCAGAGGAGGGAGTCCTGCCAAGCAGGACTGGGGCACTGGTTCTGCTGCTCCATTTCCTGCTGGCGCAGCAGACAGGAACCCCCGACTCCTGAACATCCTCTGAGCAGAGCTGTCGGGCTGCATGGGGCTCAACATGCCATGGTGGCACAAGGGTGGGTGGTGAGACATGGTGTTTAGAGATGGGGGAACCACCTCTTTGCCAGCCTAAACATGACTCCAGACAGGAAAATTCCCACCTCCTACCCCCTTTCGTTTCATCATGCTTGGTTAAATGATGTCGTGAAACACAGTCACAAAACTGCACCCATTTATGTGCCAGCCACTGCCTCTGCTCTACATGCATTTCAAAGAAAAGCTATTTAAGTAGCCAATTCTCCGTTCTTCTCTTTTTTTTTTTTTTTTTAGAGCCGAGGAAAAAACCATTTTTATTCATGCACCAGGTTACTTTCCATTCATTCTGGCAGCTGCTTCTTACTACAATGCTCTTAAAATAGTATACAATGGAAAACATATTTTAAATCTTACAGTGTATAACTAGTGTTAATGATAGGAATTGCCAACTGTGTCATTTTGAACAAGGCTCATGCCTTGTCATGCTCTCTCAATAGTATCTGTAAATATTTCCTTGCCTACCAAGGCAGCTTCAATTTACCATCACTATCAGAGCCGAATACAGCCAGAGGAATTGGTACCTTCATGTACATTTGTGACTGTTCTTTTGAATCCAGTTGTAAGATTGCACTTGAAAATCCAAGAGATTAAGTGGCTTCCTATGGATTTCCTTGCTGTAGTCCATCTTCTGTTCCTGTAGCTCTTCATTCTTCATTGCTGAACTGTTTTCAGACACTCACAGAAACTCCTGCTATGCTCTTGGACATGTGAGGTTTGCTCCTCCAGCTGTCATTCAGCCAGCAAACACTATGCCTACGGGATGTTCACCTGCACAGTTGTCCCATTTCAAGCACCGCTGCTGACTGCAGCAAAACCTTGAGAAACTTGCGAAGTTGAATAGTTAGCAGTGCATGCAAATGCTCTACCAGGTCTTTGTTTGATTCTCTTTATAAGAAATGTGTAGGAATTTGGAGTTTCCTAAACCTAGTTGCTTGATGCTTCCTGGACACTCCTAGAAGATGTGCCCAGCTTATGGGTAGAGAAACCTGTTGGGGTGTTGCAGGTGGGGAGGGTTTGCAAACTATTCCAGGGAGGCAGATGCAGAACACGTAACATTAATATACAAATAATGAAAGAAGAGAAAGAAAGAAGAACCCTATTATGTTTCTAGCCATGATGAACATATAATAACCTGATGCTATTTCCATAGCACTCTGACAGATTTGCCCATGTCTGAGTGTAGCTGGAATCTGCAGGCCAGGGCAACACAAAGCAGGACAGTTGGAGCCCCACAGATTGTTTCAGCCTGGGAAGATCCTGTTGGAAGTGTCTGGAGCTGAACTGTGGCAGGGAGAAGAGCAGTGTTGTAGTTACATGCATAAAGTATAAAGTTTTATAAAGTCTTCAATGTATGTGTCTTGTCAGAATTTACAATAATTTAAGGTGTTTATTATTCCTCCAGGCGTGGAACTCATAAATATTACTCAGTGCTATTTGTCATTGGCTTCTCTGTCATGCATAAAGTAAAATTAAATACTTATCTCTATATCGTTAACGTATTAAACATTAGGATTTATGGGGTTTGAGATCTTACTTGCTCTGAGAACATTAACTTCCTGATGAAAGATCTAAATGCAAACAGAAGGAACGCCAAAATACCCTGGAACATAATTAAGGATACTGAGGTGCGAAGAAGCCCCAGGCATAGGAATGTGCAGTTTTCTTATTTCCACTTCCATGGTGGGCTAGTTTTGTTCCACGATTTTATCCACTGTCCCAATGTGCCACCTTGTTTCTTCGTAACGAGTCATCGTTGAAGGAAATGTAAATGCATTCTTATGTGGATTATCAGAGTGAAAATGTTCCTGGCTTAAAACATATCCTTGCTGTCTGTACTGGGAAAGAGCAATTCAGCGGTGACTAGAAGATTAAAAAAAATTCATAGATGACTCTTTCCATTTGAAGAAAAATTCCCTCGGTAGCTTTACTTGATTTGTTGCTATTGTTTCTACTCAAGGTTCATGCAAGCATGCATTGAACAGGACAACTTTTAAACAAGTCAGTATTCCTGCAGCATGACAGACATGCTTTCTGTGCTACTGTGTAGCTCTAACTAAATCTTCATGCTCTTTTGTTCCTCCAGTGCAGAGTAATCACTAGGTGTTCACCTCATTCACATCTCGCAAACACAGATATAGAATGTAAAAATTTGAGCCACAGCTGATCAAAAAATTAAAGAAAATTAAGGAAGTATCTTCCAATGAGTAACTTTCTGCAGAGAGGGTATATCTCTGACGAGATAAAGGATTAGGGGCTTCTAAACATCTTTCAGAAGTTGGGTGAAAAAATTCCCGGTGTTTCTACAAATGGTGCTCCAGTTTGCACCGGTTCTTCCCATTAGAATAACACTTTCCTGGTCTGATTGGTCATTCTGCTAAGACAATGAAGGTCACAGATTTCCAATTAGTTTCTCATCATGTCTACATCTTTTCTGAAGAACTCTGAAAGTGATGAGCCATTAAGAAATGTTTACAGCTCCTACTGTATATTTCCATTTGGTCACAGCAAAATGTTGTTGATGGAGTCTTTGAGGAAAATTTTGTTTTCAGCAACATCCGTTATTGCTATTAGAAAAAGAAATGCTTCCAATCCTGGTGCCACCATGTTATAATATGGGATATGTTCTTCCATATCAAAATTTTTAAAAAATAATCAGGACAGTTTGTTTCTTAAAAAAATTGCTGTTGTTATTGTGGTTTCATTTTCATTTTTTTTTCCTCAGTGGTGATATGTGCAAATGATAAAAAATACACTCTTTTTCCTGCCAATGAACTATGCTTAGAAGGCACCTTAGGCACTCTGCAGTTTTCGTTTGCTCTCCCAATACATTTTCTGTGAATAATTCCCCCTAGCCAACAACCATTTAAAAACCCCAGTTTTGTTAAAGATTTTTAACATCAAACTTTATTTCAATATCAAAGGCTCCCCATCTGCACACAGTTCTGTTACTTTTTCCCTGTATCTGCTACAATTTTGTATAATGCACACATACATACAGGTGAGCAAACACATCTGAATTTTGCAAGCACAGCCTTAAATGGTGCTGAAAGTCTTGCTACCTGAAACCCAAAAGGAGTTACTTAAAGTAATTTTCAATTTTTTTTCATTCCTCCATTTTCATGCATTTTATTAAGTTAATGGATTTATGTAGGCATTGATTTTGATCCTATTCTTTTAAACAAGGGTGGAAGAGGGGTCAGACAATATTGTGCATATATATGATTTTATTCAGTGAATTAATCCTCTTGTGAGAACAGGGTCCTTAAATGTGTCTTGGTTTCCCATGGAGCATGCCACTTTTCTGACAGAAGCCACAGGGTGAATTTAAGCCTGCACTATTGATGCTCTCCAAAGCTGTCCCTGTATAGCATCATGCAGTCGTCTGCCAGAGGGTTTTATGGACTGGAACTAAGAGACGGGCCTCAGGAGGAGGCTGTGCACATAATGGTGACAGAAAATGGCATTTAACACAATGGAAGTGCCCGTGTCCCTCTTGAGCAGTGTGAGTACAACATAATGCAGGTGTGACTAATTATTAACTAGAGATCCACAGACGATGCTGCATTGTGTCATGTCCCAAGCTAACTTTAGGCATCAGGAAAGACATGTTTCTTGGATAAAATTTAGGGTGGAAAACAGATCTGGCACTGCTGACACGCTCTCACAGCAGGTAAATATTGCAAAAACCTAAAATGACCTTCCACACCCAAGACCTGAGGATGTAGCCTTCCGGGCACCACAGGCAGACCCTTACCCTCCACTCAGGTCATGTACTGTCTCCTTGAAATTTCTCCCTGAAGACTCTAGAAGCCAAAAAAAAAACTTTACACCCTGGTAATTCCTCTCTGCACACATAAATGTGCTGCTTCACCACAGGAGACCTTCACAGTTTCACAGGAGGTCTCCAGAGCAGACTTTGCTGTACCTTGCCTGCATATGTCTGGCAGCCCCAAAGCCAAGCTGAGGCCAAGCTATGTCCCAACAGCAAAGTTGGTGGCCTCTTCTAAAACACAGATTGAACTTATTGGCTCTGTAACATCTTGTGTCTCATCCCAAAGCACTAAGATAGGTATTTCTTCAGAAAATGTTTTCTGCTCTACCTCGTTCTAGTTGATTTTAATGTCCTTAGTGATGTACTCCACCCTTTGCTTATGAGACTTTCTCACAGCCCAGCAGAGTTCGCTGCCAGCCCAAGGTTTGCCATTATTCATTCCTTCCATCATTCCTGCTTTTACGATCCTAAGTAATTCCTCTCCCACTTACATGTAGGCTGTAACGTCTCATCTCTGAGGCCAACTAACTTCTGCCACTTTTCTCATCTCCCTCCTGGCCCACTTTTATTATGTTTTGATTCTTGTTAATATTTGTAACTCTTTCCATTTAAGTACAATTAAATAATTGTATTAATCACTCTATGAAAAAAATCAAGTTAATCAGTTCAAACTTCACACCAATTGTTAAAAAACCCAAGCCGATCCTCCCCACTGTTAATGAGGAGCAGACAACTGTAGTAGTGAAGATTCCACTGCCACTGGTCACCTACTGCACTGCTTTTCCCTGTGCCATAAGGCTGTTTCCACTTCTGTTGATCTACATTTACATGTTGATATTGTGTTCAGCCAGCACTGGGTCTCTTTAACCAAAGCGTGCTGGGTACCGGAGCTGCATCATGCCATTTGAATGTCAACTTCCTCCATGGACCAGATTGTCCACTTGGGAAAGGTGGGCAGATGCCATCACTTTCTTTCTCTCAAGGCAGGTGGGGGGAGGATTCACATCATTTCATGGTAAGATAAACGCCAAAATAGACTTCCTAGGTCTGTGCACAGGAGTAACAAAACTTTGTGCTGTCCTCCATGAGCGAGTAGCAACCAGCCATCCCCCAGCACAGGCACTGGACAGACGGATACACTTCTCTTTGCTGGTCTTGGCAAAAGTACCTTTCACGGGGGTTGCTGCCTGGTGTTTGGAACTACTTTGTCACGTCAGAGGGACTCAGAAACTTTTCCCGTGTATGGATTTAAAGCATGCACTGACTTCGAAATAGTGATTGTTCTCACACAGCTCATCTCTGTCAGCTTTCTCCAGACTGCATTACCTGTGTGTGTTTGGGACTGTGTCTTTAAACAACCTAGTCTCTGCTTGGAGGTGGCCACAGAGAGCTCAGTGCAAGCAGGGCCACCAGCCTGTACTGGGCCACCAGTCCCAGCCTGACCTATCTCCCAAGGCTGCACCGACCTCCCTGTGATCAGAAAAATGCCTCTCTGAAAACCTCACTCTCATCTGTGGAGTTTATACAGATCAATTTATTGACAAGTCAGATTGTCCTCCTGATCCCAGCTTTTGGTGGTGGTGGATGTGATGAGGACTGATTTTTGGAGGGAAACAGGACTCGGCTGACTTCAGCTCTGGCTGGTCTCTGTCTGACTTCCTAGGTCTAAGGAAAACAGCCATCTCTTCTCTGGTGACTTGCATTGTGCACAGATTAAGGGTTTTTATTATATATTAATAACTAAAAGAACAGTGGCATATTCACATGACCAGAGTCACAGATATTTTTTTTTAAACTAAAGGATCTTGAAAAATGAAAGAACCTGTTATTTGTTTGGAGATTACTTTCTAAAATCCAAAATGAATACCAAAATGCCAGCAACGTGATTTTCAGTATTCCAGTCTTCTCTTTTAAGGAGGTCTTTTCTCATTCTGTGCGTTACGGATGTTTAATTGAAAGGTTACACACAGGGTCATCAACAAGGCTCACAACGCCTCTAGCCTTACAATACACTTCACTTCAAAGGGATTGGCTGCATTCCTGAGCCTTGTACCAATAAGCACTAATAACACTGAAAAATGAAAACTGAAACAGATGTCTCCAATAGTATTGATTCTTATTAGCTGTTCACAGCTATTCTTACACCTCTAGGCATAACGAAGCAAAGCCTGCGTGCTGGGTGTGCGGCTGCAGGGGCCTCAGTAATGCCCTTGGAATGCTCCCCTTCGCTGCTGCTCACTGCATTCTTGACAGACTGTCTCCATTATAATCTTAAGAAAACTTCTTTAAAATGTCATTTAAAAATGCAACAAATATGTAAACTCTTACTTAATAGGGACAGGATTTGACAGTAACATGTATTTCTTAAAATTAACTGTGAAAAAAAGTGATCGAATGTATGTTAGAAAGACTGAACTGAACTGCACATTCATCTGTGCCTTGCTGCAGGTCCTACATCTGACCACCCAGAAAGAGCTGAGGGCCGCTCATGGCAAGATAATGCAAGAATGGCAATCAATAGGTTAAAAAACGTGTTCTGCTTACTGCTGTGCTGTGAACACCCTACGCAGGTAACAGACATCAATTCACTACTCAGTGAACAAACGTGAAACTGATTTGGCAGAACCCACAGTGTCTGTGCCCTTGCACACAAAACCAAAGCCTAAATCACATACTTATTTGAGTTTGCAGTGTGCTTGTCTGCCTGGTTTTCTAACACATTTTTGCTCCTGGACATCATCTTTCTACTTGGAATGGACAGCTGTGACACACAGGTGACAATCGAGAGGGAAGAGATTTTAACTTCATTTGACAGAAGGAAGCTGCTCCTGCTGAAGAAGGAGATGATATTTTCATTCGACTGTTGGTTGTGTATTAGTCACGCTGTGGAAGAAAATCAGGAATCTGGTGTGATGTGCCTGAGGAAACTTTATCGGTGCTGAGAAGGTTTCCAGACAAGGTGGAGTTCCTGCTTGTCCATCTTGGCCAACAACTGTCTATCACCTTCGAGGTATGTCTCTGCTCACTGTCCCAGCTCAGCATGTTAATGCAGGACACTGAGCAAACCCGGCAGCTCTCCTCTGTGCAATGTTCGGGCATTTGGGGCCATCAGATGAGGATGTGGCGCTCTGCTGCTGATGGTGGCCTTTTCTGTGCTGGCACCGTCTGACCCCTGGGCAGCATGTTCTTCCCCCAGTGGGCAACGCGATGACACAACGTGCCATGTAACCAGGCCACTGTAAAAGTCACTTCTGGACTTTAAGAAGTCATTATTCATTAAGAATGGGTCTGTGATGCCTGCACAGGTCTGCAGAGATTGTTCCGTTCGCTCGAGGGGAGGAGCTCACAGCATTTATCGCACACTGCACCACCCAGAACACATCCTTTGACTTTTCAGAGAATACCCCTGGAGGGAAACACTGTTCAAATGGCAGAAAAGGGAGGGGACCTCTTCCATGGAGGTTGTGCACCAATGACATGCTCAGATACATCAAAATGATCAAAAACTCATTGCAAGAGTTTTCCTACTGCTCGATACTCACTGCTGTGAGGATAACATCCATCTGCAGCTTGAAATACAGGTTTTGTTTTGGTAGGTATCCGCAGAAATGTAAGCTCATTGCTCCTGCAGGTTTTACCAGTGGCTTCCAGTTCTAAAGACAGAAAATTTCTGCCTCCCGAGTGAGTCCAAGCAAGAATTCGCTGCTCAGAGATGTAGAAAATCAGCATCTGGCTGAGTGGGGTTAGAAAGGACCCCCAGTACCTTGCAGGGCTACGGGCTCCCCTCTGCTTCGGATCAGCTCCCTGCCATCGTTGAGGATGGTCCAGCAGGCTCCGGAGCTCACTGAACACCACCAGCTGATTCCCTCTGTTTCCTCTTAGCTGCCAGTCCAAAATATTTTCTGTCAGTAAAGGCTACACAATGAGATGGATCCAGATGCTTCATCCAGATGATGCATAAAATTCAGGAAATTCACATACACATCTGGTTACTAAAAAGGCAGTAATAAAAGCAGAATTTATTATTAATAAATAAAGAATAATTTTTCCTTGGTTAATATGAAGGTTGCTGGTACAGGTAGCATCAAGATCCTTGATGATCTTTAAGGTCTCTTCCAACTCAAACCATTCTGTGACTCTATGACATTGGAGTGACCTACTCCCCACAGAACAGACTGAAATCCACGAGCCCTGGTCCTGCTTTTGCTACTGCCAAAGAAATGCCATGGTAGAACTTGAATCAGCAGAGGAGAGAGCCCCGTCAGCTGAGCTGACCAGGACTCCAGAGCTCTCTGCTGATTACCATGAATGCCAATAGAAACACTATCTTATATTTTGATAAAATCAATCCAGAGGAAAAGGCCAGCAGCACATTGTTAGTGGGATGAGAGCCCTTGCCTGGTCAGTCCCGCTGTTGGCCCTGTCCCCCACCGCTGCGGTGGTGTCACCAAGTCACGCTGGTGCTGTGCTCCCTGATGCACCCCCCGGGACACCAACCCTTTCGGGGGCAGCACGAAGTTGTGTCCATGATGCGTGGGGAGAGGGAGCAGTGGCAGCGTTGAGGGGGCTGGTGCAGCGTGGCCCTAGACACTCCTGCGGGAGCTGATGAGGTACATTAGTACTCAGGTTAAATAAAAAAAGCTCTGAGGTGATGAAAAATACAGCAAAGGAGGAAAAAAAGGAGATCTCATCAACAAAGGGAAGTTTCAAAGAACAGATATTCATTGGGTCCATTTGGATCCATTTGTGACAAGTGGAGTATCACTCAAGTAATTGGATGGAGCTCAAGGTAGGCAGACTGATTTAGGACTTAAAGTAAGAAAAGTCGCAATGACTTGTTAAACATGTCTGTTGGTTCTTGGCTTCGGCCATCCCCACTTCTGTCTGTAAAATCCATTCCACAAGTTCTGTATTGGGTTATATCCCAAAGGAGATTATTTTACACACAACTATATTTAATTTGCAGTGAGGGGAACACCTTGTTTTGTTTTATGTCGGCATGCCTGTTTAATTTGGCTTCTGATTATTTAATGTCACTGCTGCAGAGGTAGCTTTTATGAGGCACAAAAGAAAATTTAATGAAAATTATTCACAAGCCCAACTTCTGACTAGTAAAACCAAGAGTTTAATGTAAGAGGCAAAGTCCCCATCTGCTACTTCTCTTTGAAAAGAACAGCCCACATGAAGGATTTATTGTGACATTACAATGCTTGATGTCAAATAATCTAGCCAGAGGAACAATATTGCCCTAAAGAGAGCCATCAGGCCCTGTGTGACATGGGTATTTGAAAGGATTAACTACACTTAAATCAATACGGGCAATGAAAACAGAAATAACCAATCTCTTGGCCGCTCAATTATTTAAGAGTGTCTTTAGTCCCCACAGAATGGAATTAAACGCTTGTTTAAGAGGACTGACAATTAAATCTATTTCTTTAATGTCAAGATAAGGATGTGGGATCCTTGGCTGTGGTGTGGCACGAAGGAGTGACATTTCATGGAGAGGAATGGGGGAAGGAGCCATTATGATCCCTGGCTGGCGAAGGACTCTCCCACAGGGCACCGGCTGAGCACACCCTTGGTGCCCAACAATGTCACAATGGCTGCCCTGGGCACACCAGGACACATGGCCACCAGCCGGGCCCTGGGCCAGGGATGGTGCCGGTCCTGCAGCAGCACCCCGGGGAGGGGACCGGCCACAGCCACTGCCTGGACCTCAAATCCAGGCAGTGAGACCTTCACAAGCGATGGCATCAGGCACAGCTTGTAGCTGTCCCTTCTGCGTCTTAGTGCCATGGTATATAAGAATATAAAATGCTTCAAAATTCACAGAGATAACTGTTATTTCAGGTGATAATGTAAATGTAATATCATTTAATTGAAATGGGCTGACAATTTCCCAGTTATTTGAGTTTTGAAAAGTTTGTCTGACCTATCCCAATATTTTTCTTAAGCCGTTTTACAGAGAACCACTCTGACCTTTCATGATGATTCTATTTCTCCTGAGGTGTTTGTTCATCTCAAATGCGATGAAGAAATTCCTGGTCTGGAAAAGTTTAATAAGAAGGTCTATTTTCAGATGATAAAAAGGAGGTAACAGAAGTAAGATGTATGCAAAGCACTGAATGTTCATCCATCATATTGCAAATACCCTGGGCGATGGGAAAATAGCAGATGCCTGTGTGCCTTCAGTTAGAGTTCCTGGCCAGAAAAGCTGAAAGATGTTCTTAAATTAGAGACAACCCAATGCACTAAGAATTCATGAAACAGAAGAAGTTCTAGTGGCACTTGTCCATCATGAATTTCAGTTTTCCAAAGGCTTCTGTGAGTTGCAAGACAGGTACAAAGCCTGATTTCTGATTTTTACGCTACTTCACAACTTCTTCTCTGGTTTGTAACTAACATGAAAAAGTCATTCTTGGTGTGTCATATGGACTTCTGTTGAGCTCTGAGTCACTGTAGACAAGATCTTCTTCCTAGATCTTCTACCCCTTTTTTGCATTTTATATCTGTCCATTAAAATATCACTGTGGTTTAATATATTTGTTTCTTTCAGCAGGAAAAAAGTGCAGTCCAGAAAAGCTGATATTTTTCTAAGTATTTTTTTGGAAACAGTTTGTGAAAATGTATTGCAGAAAATCATTACTCATGATTTTGTCTTGACACTTATAAGCATAATAGCTTGGAGGTGTTGTTGATTAATGATTTCTAGTTCCTCTGATGTTCTTGTACAAACTTGTCCACATTTCAGAGTCATAGAGTAAGNAAAAAAAAAAGACAATTGTCACTTTGTAACCAGAGACTGTAGATTTTATGGCTTATATGTGCCCTGACAGCTTCGCATGCAATTCTCAGCTTCAACACTCTTACTATTGATCAAATGGCTGTGATGCTGCTATGTTGAGCCTCACCCTCTGCACATGTCTGGTTTTGTGGTCACCCTGCTGGTTATTTCCATGCATTATTTTGCTGATCATCACCAAATGATTTATTTCCTCATCTCCTGCATCAGTATTACACAGCTGTTCATTCTTCTTTAGAGCATTTAAATCGCTTTCTTTGCCCTTCTTGCCCTATTGCTCATTATACGTTTCACAACAGTTTCACCGCTGCTTTGGCACACATTTTTCAGCCCCGCATGAATCCATCTAAACTGCAGCTTTACTGATGTTGCCATCATTATTATCTACCCTGAAGAGCTGACAGTTGAGGCACAAGATGATTCACAACAGGTAAAGATCACAAAGATCTGGGGAACATAAGGGAGCAATGAGAGGATGCTCGTCCACATGGTACGTGCATTCTCAGCATATCTGCAGCCTAAGCTCTGCCCAAGCTTTTATAGCCACAGACACGTGTCAGACACAGGGGGCTGCGCCGGCAGCTCCACGTGTGCCCGGGGAGAGCTGGGGAGTGGGGGACGCTCCTCCAGCCCCGGGAAGGTGCTGCTTCGGTGCTTCACAAGGTAATGGGGAAGTGCTTCATGCCCACACCAGTCCCGGCTGGGCCAGAGCTCACTCTCCCTTTTCCAGTCCTTTGGAATGAAGCTGTTAAATAAACTCTATTGTTTCATGGGCTCTTCTTTATCATATAACATTAGGGCACCAATTTTCATGCTTATTAAAATTTGCATTAAACTGTATATATGTTTATATAAGTTACAGACAGAAAAGGCAATTTGATTTCTTTGCAGATTTCAGAACTAAGGTTCCGTGGGAGAGGAGATTTATTTCCAGCAAGAAATTAATTCTATGAATCCAAATCCGGAGCATTCATTCCCCACCAGCTGACTTCTGCAGAACCTGAAGGATATGGATCTTGAATAATTGTGACATTGCTGGTGTGCTGCTAGAGCCCAGGAAGCTGGGAACCAACTATTTTGAACAATAGTCTTAATGCAATAAGCAGGATTAAGAAATCCAGGTAGACCATCACTGGGCCCCAGCCCTGTGGACAGTCACCTTCCCTGCAGCGCTTCCATGCTGTTGGCTGTACTGACGTTTATTGTTGGCAGAACTGTTGGGAAATGAAAACTGAAAGGAATCTCCAATTCCTTCCTCCGTCCTTTGCTCTGGCTTCAGATGCCGCTAGCCCTGAAGGCTGGATTTCAGATACATTGCCACTGTGCCACAGGAAAAAGCAGCTCTGTTTTCCTCATCGTATTTTACTTTCCAACCTCTTTTACTCTACAAGAATTACTGTTTCTGCACATTGCATGTAAACACTGTTCTGAACTGGTGGCTGCAACCTAGGAAATACTTGTTCAAAGCTGGTGCCAATCTCCTCCCCTTCCCCCTGTTAGGCCTGAAAGCATTTTCTGATTTTCCTGGTAGGAAGATACAAGTCTCAGCAGGAAAGCCTCAACCAAGCCAAGGAATCATGCCATTTACTTTCAGGACTGACTTCTGTCAGCTCAGCCCCAGCTGTTTTGACCCAGTCACCTGTGGCTGCTCTCTGACGGGGCTAGTTTGTGCCTGCCCCTCACCACTCCGAGTGGGAGAGCTTGTCTGGCTCCGGGTGCGCTGTCACTCTTGGCAGCCTCTGCTCTGACATGGCTCTTGTCACTCAAATGGTGTAGAGCACAGATCCCTTTAATCCATCTAACAAGAAGTTCTCTTGTCTTCTCTCAGCACCAAAACTAATTACACAGCAAACCACAAGTGTGTGGTTTCATGCAGGGATATAAGGAAAGAAAAGACAACGTTTGCATGAGGATATAAAGAATACCGTGAGACACAAAGTCTGTCACATCTTGCTTCCTTTCAGCCCATTTCCCACACCTGAGAAAAGCCACCACACAGTTTAACTCAAGCTTTGGAGCTAGACCCTCAGCCAGCCTTACCTCTCCTAACACCAGGTCCTTTGCTCTTTGTGGCAAGCTGATGCTGGAACTTCTTCTGGTACAGGTTTTCTTCCACAGGCTTTGTTGGAAGCTGCAGCAAGTTCTGCCTTTTGGCTCCACATCCACCTTATTCACCAAATGGTTCAAATCATGGCCCACCCTTTAGAGGAACCACTGATGGTGTCCTACAATCACAGCTGCAGTCACTTCCCACAATCACCATTTTGCCTGTGCCCACCTGGAGCTGTGGTCTTCAGTTCCCCATTCCAGGTTTCTGCTCTTATTTTTACTCTTATTTTTAAAGTTTCAGTAGAAGAGAGGTTCAATCCTTTCCAGACAGGAAAAAAAAGGAGATTTTCCCCAAGTTAACTATTTTTACTCTTCTCCAGTGTCACAACACACCTGGAGCATTACACATTAATCTACCTCTTTGCCCAGTTGCTAACCATTGAACAGGAAAACAAAATTATGCAAGACAAGAATTCATCTGATGCCAGTGCTTGTTGCTTGTCTTGGTAATTGAAGAGCTGTGTTAAATAAATGGAAATAGAGTCATGTCTGCTTAAGTAGAAAGACGAGGAATGAGCAATAAGTAAAATAAGAAGTCTAATCTCCCTAATAGGAAGACCATTCACGACATGGGGTGCACTGGGGGAATCTCAGAGTAACTCATTAGAGCTCCCAGCCCGGGGAACAAGGGGTCACAGCAGCCAGGAGGGAAGGGGCTGTTGGAACAGTGAGGCCATTCTCTGCAAAGGAATCTGACTTGGACAGTGTGTTCTGGAAGGAGCATGCTGGATAGGCCTGAAACCAGCATTTTACTTTGTAACTATACTGTTAGTATAAAATATTAGCATAAATGATGCATAAGAGCATAGGATTTGAATACTGCCTTTAGCCTTTGCAGCTATCCACTATGAAACAAATGATTTCTGTCTACAGGTTACAGAAAGAAAAAGCAAAAGATGTCAAAGAAGAGGCTGCAAAATCTGAGTCATAGATCCGTTCCAAAGAGCAGCAGGATCTTTCTGTCCTGTTTTCCTCTTAGGTTAGGAAGTCAGTCAACTAATCACAATGGTATTAATAATTGCCAGCTGCTCTCCCATAAAGGAATTTCTGGGCAGGACAGCTATCAGCCATGGGATTAAAATGGGCACTTTTTTTGTGGTTGGTTCAGACCAGGTTTTTAAATGCACAGTCAGCAACGGTCATGGGGTATGAATTGTACTTCCAAACCAGTTTAACTGCTTACCACTTGAGTACAGCAAAGTGATGTTAAACAGGGAATGGAAAGGTATGACTTTGAGGATAGTCCAGATTTAATGTTTCTCTGCACTCGCAAAAGCACCAGCTGCTGCAACAGCTCCTCGGGTGGGTGGGCAGAGTCAGGTCCTGCATGGACACTAATGCACATCACCTCTCATGTACATTTCCAAATATCTAAAATGAAATACTTCAGGCCTTTCAGCTTCAGAGGAGAATGCTTTTCCCTCAGTCGCAAATAGCCCTGTCCTGGTGCTGGCCGTGTCGGAAGGAGCCCCTGTGCCTGGCCACTAGCCCCGGCGGGGCAGGGAGCCCAGTGGCCGCAGGGCTCTCAGGGGCTGTACATTCCTCCCGCAAACCCTCAATTCACCTGTTTCTAAGCTGTGCCCCGGCTCCTCCCCCTCCACAGCGTGCCCTTTAATCTTATTGATTAGGCAAAACGGTGGGGATAGGTTTAATCAGGGGAGAGGGGGGATGCTGGTAGCCCCAGGCTGCCCCAGCTGTGCCATGGAGCCTGCGCCACGGGAGATAATGAATGATGAGATTTTCAGCTTGAATTTCCACGGGCTCAGCACTGGCGTGGGGAAGTCCATCCCAGATGTGAGAGATGGCTCAGCACTGGCCGGGCAGCGTGGCCGCTTACAGAACACTTGTTATTTTATTAATTTGTTGGAATATAACATAGCCAGGAATACTTCAGAAATCTCCCCAGATGTCCCACTCTGTGTATCTTCTACATTAATATGAACAAAATCAATGGAGTCTGAAGAAAGATGTTGTCTATAAATAAAAGATACAGCATGTGAGAGGCAGCAGTGACTGAGCACTTCTCAGGCTGTTTTGAATGTGGCAAAGCAGCAAAGTGTGTTTGTGCACATACCGAGGGCGGGGGGGGGCTTTTGAGCCGGTTTTACTAAAAGCAGTGGGAAGCACATCCAGGACATTGCAACAAACTCTGGAGCGTGTGCTGGGGGAGGGACAGGTTCAAACTAATGCTTATTAGTAGAAGCCAATAATTCCGCTTATTCCTATATAAAACACAGGGAGTAACTTGAAATTTGATCCTTTTTCAAAATGCACTTTAACTGTAATAAAGCAACATTTCTGAAGTAATGTTTCTTATGTCTGTCACTATGGCAACCTGCTAGGTGCCAGTGTGACAGGAAACCTGCATTATGAGGCTGCATCCCAAGTGGTTGTATCAGAAGGCGAAGGCAGTATCATATATGCCAAAGAAACAAACACTGTTTAAAAGCTGCTTTTATTGTTTTAAGGCGGTTCACAAAGGTGTTGAGCGGGACTTTTCAGCAAACCCAGAAAACAAACTGATGATTGTCAAACAGCTAACTCTAAAATTACCTTTCAGAGCGCCCTTTGGGCTGTGTGGCTTCCCCCAGCCCTGCCTCTCTGCGGCACCCAGCCAGGGCTGGTGCCCCTGCTCTGATAACCAGTTTTAAGAATTGCTTCTTGCCTGTTTTTTCACAAAACCAGTAAGAACTTCTTAATACTGAAATATTTAATTAAATATCAAATAAAGCAAAAAATATTTTCAAGAGAGAACTTCTCAGATAAAAGGCCTTAGAGATTATCAGAGGCACAGAACCAAGAAATCACGTTCTGCCTATTATATTTTTAATGAAATACAGGAGAACAATTGCATAGGTTCAAGGCAGGTGTTGGTAAACATTTGTGTAAGCTGCTCCAACTTGTTGGGAAAGCAACAGTTTTGTTTTGGCACTTCTGACCAAAAAAATATTTTTCTTAGAATATCTACATTGGAAAATTTATTTCCAGTTGAGGGAAGGAAAGGGAAAATACTTTCAAAACAAGTGCTTTTTCTTGTATGATCTTTGAGGATATTTACAAATTATTAAGTGTTTTGCTTTTGTGTTACAGAAATTAAAACCCTTAAAGAAACAAGTTCAGGCATTTTGCTGGAAACAAATGTCCTGACCTGCAAATTAACGCCAGTTCTGTAGTCAGAGTTCTCAGAAGGATAAACATTTCTTGCATACTTATTGAGAAGGATCTGCCACTCAGGCAGGGCCTGCTCTGGAGCCCACTGAAGCAGATAATAGTCTTTCCATTAACCCCCGCACGGTGAAGATCTGACCCATAGGCAGGCGGCTGTGAAGGCTGGTCCTGCAACTGAGAACCTCACTGCCAAAACTTTCATCACCGTCCAGCAGGATGAGGAGCGGGACACTGAGCAGCCAGGAGGGTCCGTGCGGGAGCAGATCGTGCTCCAAGACCCCGACCCTCTGCCATGACTGAGCCAAGACTCCCCCTCAGAGCTGTTAATAAGTAGGTTCAGCAAGAGCTGATCTTCCCTGTGGAAGTGCCTCCCTCTTCCCAGAATAGCTGATGTTTGGGAAGATGCTAATTTTCACTTGCCCAGAGAGTAGCAAAGTTTTCATTTGCTTGGGATGCACCAGTTCTTTCCCAGGTGAAATGTCAGAGGTGAAAACCCAAACCCGAGCGGAGCCACACTAAGTTACGCAGACAGGGAGCGTTCCATGTCTCTGGTGCAACATGAACCTCATGTGGATGTTTCTCTGCTTTCCTGGGACAGGAGCTGTTGTGTGATAAACACATCAAGTAGTAACGGTACCACAACAAAGGCTCTATACCTTCCCTGGTACAGACAGGTAGAAGGAAGCAGTACTGTTCCCAGATGGAAGCACATCAGAGTTATTTATTCCTTTTTACCGAAGAAGAGAACTGCTCTTTTTTCTAGTTGTTTGAACTGGACAAGGCTTCACAGGGTTTCACTCTATTATAAGGGCCCATTTTGCACCGCATCTACTTTGCAATTGGACGGTGAATGCAATATATGCAGAAGAACTGCATGTTCTGCCTGGTAATTATACTCAGGATCACCAAACAATTCAGGGACCGATGCCATGAGCATTTTATTCTTTTCACCTCAGCCTAATGCACAGCACATTAAGCAGGTATTTAATGTTTTTTTCATTGGCTCGAACTCTGATCAAGAAACCTTCTAAGCTTCACCCGAGTAAGGGGTTATCAAAAGCTCCTTAGTGGCGCAAAAGATCTCACTCTTTAGCTGAGCAGTCACTGTCCCGGGCTGGAGCATCACCTTGAGATGCCTTGCGAGGTCCTTGGTACCTGCGAGGTAAAAGGCTGGGGCTTGCAAGGGAAGCCCAGGTTGAGAAATGCCAGATGATGGGTCACTTATTTCCCCTGAGCTGGTGGGTAGAGGAAGAGACCAGGAAAGGGAAGTCCAAGCTCTCCTTATCTACTGAGACTACAGAAACTGGTTTAGTCTTTTGTCTGCTTGTCCCTTGGCATCCAAATCTGATCTAATTTCTAATCATCGTAACTCCAAAGTATAACTGAGAGTGACAGCAGAGTCTGAACCGAGCTCAGAATGCTCTGACAGCGCTGCAGGGGAGAGTTTTTTCTGCTGCGACGGCATCACCCTGAACACGTGTCACAGGCTTAGGTGGCCCTTTCAGATGACCGATGCCAGACCTGGTTCTAAGCCTTATTCTGGCCATTTCACACAAACGAGGTTAAGGCTGCTCGGTTTTATCCTCAGGAATGTTCATACACAGCAAGCATTGGAGTACTCTTTACAGCATCTTTGGAACCTCAGGTTTAAATTTATAGTGGGAGAACATTTGCAGCAATGTTGTTTGGAGAGTTTATGTCTATTTCCTGAGAGGAGGACACTGTGCCCAACCAATGGATTTCATTGTGCTGGTGGAGAAGAGAGTTGGTCAATCACATTGGAAAGTTTTTAAAATCCACAGAAGAAAACAATAACATGGTTTCTAAAAAATGGAATAAGGTCACAATTTGCTTGTGGGTATTCCACAAACAGGAAAGAGGCCAAATTCATTTAATAAATGATTCACCATGAATTACACACCCAACATAGACAAAAATAGTTTGTTCACACAGCCACAACCCAGCCTTGATGGTTTCAGCTATTGCTTTCTCTGTGAAGTGGTATTTCATTAACAAAAATCAATAAGAAGACATTAGGTACTTTCTTATTATCTCTATGACTAGAGCAATACCATCTGCTTAGATGAAGGACCAGGAGGTAAGAAAGAAGGACCTCAAATGTAGGCCAGGAAATGTCAATGCACAGAGGTGAGGCAGGGATGCAAATAAACTAAAAATCATTCTTATATTGAAATTGTGTCTAATAATAATAGTGGACAAATTTTGTCCTTTAGCCAATACTACACAGTGGGTAACAAGCTTACTATAGAATTATCGGGACTACTAGTGGATTGCTTTGTCTCCAAGATGCTCAGTAGAAGCAAACAGATTATTAATATTCTGGTTATAACAGCCAGGCTTCCTTCAACAGCGAATCGTTCCAACCTCTCTTTGCCGATCACTCTTTAAGCCTAGTTGTGGAATAAAATAGGTTGTTGGTAGGTGAATTTGTGGTGTGAATTACTTCAGAAAGAGCACCATGGGATAATTGGAACAGGAGGATATTTGCATCTGCAGGCGCAGAGCTCGGGGCTTGCCCAGAATTCTTGCACAACTGATGGACTTTGACTTGCACAATTACGGTACGAGATCAGCTCCCGAAGCCTGTCTGTGCTCCAGGTTTATAGGGGATGTGTTTTCATTAAAGATGGCTGAGTATTAAGATGAAGACAAAGACAGGGACAGTGAACAAAAAGAACTGTGTATTTATTGAAGGGTTTGGCATAAATATGGTGGTGGTAGAGGGTTTCAGCTGTTTTATGTCTCAGCAACAATTTAAACAATAACATCCATATCACAGAATGCTGTAGATAATATCTGCAATAAAACTGGGTCTTTTATGTTCAGAAGCAGACAAAGCCAAGGAAGCACATTGATAAATGAAGCTGAACCTTTGTATTTCGTTGTGGCGGAGCTCCCTCTAGCTTATGGCATTAACCCTGTATCTGTAAATCATATTTGCTTAAACTCATCCCTCCATTTTCACCGTAGAAAAGGCTTCCGATTCTGTATTCTTGGAAGCAGTTATGACATTTATAATTCATCTGGAAAAAGAACAAAACGCCCCTAGAACCTGGCTGCTAGTTGAATGACATTAACAGGTCTGATGATAGTAAATTTCAGACTTTTAAAAAGAACAGTATAGGGAAAAATTTGCTGACGTCTAGGGATGTGACTGTCTTAAGCAGCACTTCCTGTCTCTTTCAGCTTTATTCTCTTTTATTTTTTTAATTTATATATTATATATATATATATTTACTCACTTGGTTGAGAAAATTAACCATTCCAAAATGGCAATGAGCATGTTAAGTAGATTCTGCACGGTAAATTTATTTGCTAAATTAATAACACTGCATTAAATACATTTGAGTAATCCAAATTCCTCAAAAAAAAATCTCTAGTCACCTTAATTTATTGGCAAGAATAAATATAAAACGTGATTAAGAAGTATCTTAGTCGGACTAAAGGTGGGAAAGTAATCACCATGATGTCTCTTGTTCAGAATAAGAATATTCATTTTGTTTAGTTGCAGGGTTCATACAAGTTCCCCTCTTTAGGATTCCTCTGCTTTTCAAGGCTGAATTAACAGTTGTAAATACAAACTGTACCTTTAAAAAAACTGGAATGACTGGTGCATTATGGAAACATTGTTTTGCTGAAATGCTAATTTGGGGAGATTAAGAAGACATTTCTGGAGAACAATATCCAAAATCTGATGTGAAGCTTAAATAACGACTGAAATGATAAGCAGGCAGAGCTACAGGAGAAGAGTTAATTAAAAATCTCCAAGGCAACTTATATTCCTTTGTCACAAAATAAATGCTATGCTACTGATACTGTACCTGTAAACTGAAAATTCACCAGCTGCTGTAGCTAAACAGAGAATAGAAAAGGATTTACTTGTTAATAATGTCCTAAATATTCTGCATTTTAAATGCATTTGGCCACATTTCTTCATAAGTATTGCTCCCTGGGTTTTCTATTTAACTTCACAACTACTTACCATAAGCTCCTTTGTACCCTGAAAAATTAAGTTCACCTATGTTAAATTTTACAACAAAGAATTAGCTTATTACAGACTTTGAAGAATTTGAGTCAATGAGAATGAATATTGAATTCAAAGTGAAGACTGAGAGACAAAATAGACACTTTTTGTATCTTGTTTGAGAACTAAAGCCCAATGAAAAATACAGCTGAAAAATCTTTAGGGCTAAAACTATGCCTGTATTATTGCTTTGCCCTCACAATAAATTAATATATGAGATACTTTTTATTGTTAGAAATTAAATATGCTATTTAGGTGTTTTAGAATGCAGATATTTTAGAAACCAAATGCTGTGAAAATTGTCTAATCAGAATGCCAATTTATCTGTTAAACTACAGCACTGATAAAGAGATAAAATTACAAAAGTACATTATCTGCTGAAATTTACTCTTTATTAGCTAACGTAAAGTAGTCCACCACAAAAGCTGCTTTAATTTGAATTGCATTTGAATGCATTTTAAAAAGATGAGTTAAAAGAGAAAAAAAAAATATTTTGAAGGGAGGAATAGCATATTTAATTCCATTTTTTCCTTTTTAACTGTTACTGCTCTTCTCAAAGTGTTTTTTGTTTCATAGTATTTTAGAAAACACAAGTTTAATCAAATTCATCTCAGAGATTAAAATCTTCTCTGAGTAATGCAGCATAATATAAGATAAGACACAGAGGTAGCCACACGCAATCACAGCTGGTTAGTGATGAACAATTGAAAGAAAGAAGAGTTTTTTTAAAAGCATTTTTTCTGGACCATGCAGCGGGGTGTTCCTGTTTGGAGAATCAGCATGACAAGAAACCATGACAAAATCCCTTGATTTACTGGCCTAATTTGATATTAGGAGTTCTTGCTCTTGAATGACTAGGTGCCAAAAATGCATGTCAAGTTTCATAGGCTTTTGGAATTAGTTTTCCCAGATGCATTCCTATCACACGCTGAAATCAGCCTCTTGCACCTCAGTTTGGAGGGGAGTAAGAGAGCAAGAACCTGACACTTGCTATCCCCAATAATTTAGGGGGTTTCTCTGATTTAGGAGCATTCAGTCTAAGTTTGATCTAAACAAGATTCTTGTCACCTTCTTGCTTTAAAATGCATCATACAAGTTAAACTTAAACCTGAGTGCAGCTTACTGTGGAGATCAGTAAATACAAACTCCTTTGAAAAGTGTATTAGACTTGAAAGTAAAATCTTAAGTGCAAATAGATTTGATAGTCATCCATAGGAAGAATCCAGAGGCTCTTTTTATTAAACATGCTAATAATAGGACTTATTCTTCCTTAAGCGTGATTCTTCCTTAAATCATGCTCAATTAGTATGGATTAGTTTTGTTGCAAATTCCTAACTGCTAGCCTTTTCTAGTGATCTGTATTATAGCAAAAATTGGTTTTATGATTTAAAGAATGAAATTAGTTATTTAAAGCCTTAAATCTTTTCATAAAATATAAATACTGTCATGCACTGAAGTACTTTAAAAAGTCAAAAGTAGAATATAGAAGTCCGCCAAAGACAAGTGAAATTACACTATGGCAGTGCTATACAATACAATACTTTGCTTCTATGAAGAGACACTATTTTTGAATTATCACTGCTGTAAGAATCTGATTAGCCAAAAAAAAAAAAAAAGTTACTTACTTTGTAGCCTGTGTAGAGAGATAAAACTTTTTATACACACACTCACATTCAGCTTTAGTTTAGCGTGAGCGGACAGCAATCAATATGTCAAAAAATTAGAAAAAAACCACATGAAACCAACAGACAAAGTGTTGTGTCTTAAAATCAAGTGAATTGGATTGAAACAATTTGACACCATTCAAGTGTGTTTACTTTTTAAATTTTTTTCATTGAACATTTTCAGACTACATTCAACAAATTTTATTTTTTTTTCTTTGAAGACCGGATCTGTATTTAGGTGTGCAAGTAACTTTATGTACAAAACATGAGACATAACTGTGAAAGTCTTCCCAAATTTATATTTGAAAAGATAATTGTTCTTACACAAAGTAATGTCATTGTTTTATTCTGTATGTTCATTATGAGGATTTCTTTTTATTTTCAAAATTCTGTTAGCACTACACTTGCAACTTTCTGCTTTTTTGCCATGTATTTCATCACTAAAACCATGGTGTTCCTTTGATTGAGAAACCCATACAGAAATGCTCATTTTTTCTTGCTGTATTTTACTTACTTGCTACAATAATTTTGCAACTTCGACAGTGAATTTCTAAGCAATCCATAACACTGAAATATTTGCCCAGGAGATGACACAAATCAGGGCAAGATGCAGCCTCTGAGGAAAGAGAACGTACACACATACATCCCATCAAGCACATTATTCATGCATCAAATCGAGGACACGGTGAACCTATGTATAAACGAGAATGTGGAAATCTAGAGAGGGAAAAAGAAAAAAAAAAAAACACAGGAAGAAAAACAACAAAAAAGAGTACTTGGCAGAGCCCCCAGAGAAGGCAGTGCCCCAGGAGGGTTCTGGGATGGTCACTCACAAGTTCCTTGATACCACCTGTGGCCGACAGGGCTGCTCTGTAACTGAAGAAGACAACTAACACAAATCTTTCCTTAGCTCCACAAATAATTTGCCTCACTATTGAGTTTTAAGGTGTTTGCCATAGGTAGATATAAATTACCAGATAAGCAGGTCAGCAGTCGCCCCTTCAGCACTGACCATCACAGCCAGCATAGAGAAGGTCCCTGCCGTCCCCAGAGACCCCTCAGCCCCAGGAGTAAATCAGTTCGAGAGACCCAACAGCCCTGGTGGGGAGATTTACTGCTTTTGAAACTGGAAATATCCATATGCTCAGAGAGTAACAGTGCTTTTGTCTCAAATGTTTTGCTGTGTTCTTTGGAGGTGAGAAGACACTTAATACTCGAAAAAGTTAACCCTTCTGGGTGCAACACACATAAATGGGCAGGTTTTGTACAGGGAAAATGACAGGTTTCCATCTTGTGAGGAATTAGAAATAACTGCCCTGTAAACCAGAAAAAACAGACTCAACATCTCAGTTTTTCAGGCATTCCCATCAACTGGATGAAAATCAGTGACTTGATCCATGCTGTTCTGTAACAGTGATAATTTTATTTCTTGGGCTTCTCTAACTCTGGTGTACAGCGGGAGTTAAATTGTTTGAACAACAAAAGCACTACCACTTTTCCTTTAAAACACATTTTTAAATACTTAAAAGCTGGAAAGCCTATAGCAGATAGTTGCAAGAAGTATGAGGGGGAAACAGACTCATAATGACACAGTGAGCAAAGTCCGGAGGCTGGGGATACTGCGGTATGTTACTGACTGATTTCTGGGGAGCACTGTTTGTGCCTGTATTTTCCATTTGTATTTTGTGTTGCTAATATGGTTCCTTCTTCTCATTCTAAATTTTCTCTTTTGAATTAGGCATTCAGCTGCTACATTTGAATATTCAACAGCACATTGCGACTTGGAATATTCCAAAGAGTATTCCCAAAGGGCAAGCATCAAAACCATATCCCATGGCCTAAATAAGAGACCTGCATTTCTGCTGACAAGTCTTGATACCACCTTTCTGTGAAACTGCATTTTTATGCCATACAAAGGTGTCATACATTCAGCCAAACCAGCAGGACTGTCACAGACTACAAAATTCACATCACTCATAGGTAATGCTCTGGGACTTCAGGGGAATCTCAGTTCTCGGCTGGGCTCTTGCCCTACGCCTTCCTGGGCTGCTTCACTGAGCTACCCTGTGTATCACTTACCCCAGCTGGCCACCCACATGTTAAACCCTGCCCCTTCCCATACCCGGTGGCCCACCCCTCAGTAGCTAAAACTGTCCAACTATAGTTTGTCACTCGGTTTATCCATGAAATTCACTGGTGACCAGCCCTTGGCGGGAGCAGCCAGAACTCCTGGGCCCAGCTCGGGCAGAGGGACTAGAGAGGAGCTGTCAGCGTGAGCAGCTACAAAAGGCTCCTTATTTTCATGTGCACTTACATCCCAACCTTAACAGGTTGAAGCAGCAGTAGGTCGGTCATATCTGAGGAACATACTTCTCTGCAAACATTTGCCTTAAGGGAAGCAGACCAATTTTTCTTGCATCCTCTGAAATGGGATCTGTTGCCACACAAAGCTATACTTGAGTTCATGAGAGAGGCTTGGTTTAAAATAGGATTATTCACAGGCAAATGCAACTTCGGGAAAATAAAACCTGTTTTACTATACAATTATTACAGGATGTAAGAAAAAGAGATGCAAGACACACTGACCTGTGGTCCCACCTGGGCTGAAAATCCCAGCAGATGAAGATCAGCTCCTGAAGCCACCCAGTGTAAAATAACTTGCTTCAACTGTTCTTGATTAACTCCCTTTGAGAGCACAGAAGCATCCTTTTCCTAATTAGCTAAGAGATATTTAACAAGAGATGAAGCTAATGGAGAAGCAAGACTGTCATGTTAAAAAAACAAATTTTGTCCATAGAAGGAGCTAATCTTATGTGAGGAATTTGAAGAGCATTGCTTTATATCCATTAATTTTCCAATACATAGTTCAGTAGAAGAAAGAGGTAAAAATTGTTCTCAAACTTGGTGTGACAGCTCTTCTTTCCCAGAATATTGCTGGGCTGCAGCAGGGGATGCCCCTTTGTCCCACTGCTGCTGCCCCACCTGTAGGCAGGGGACACCCGGAAAGCCCATGGGACACGGAGCAGCGGCGTCACAGCTGCAGCCCGGCACCTTCCCAAAACCACAACCCCAAAAGCAGAGTTTCAGCTGTGGCCCTTGAGGGTTATGACAAGCTCAGCAACTGCAGCCCCCTTCCCAGCGTTGTGCCTGCGGTGATGCTCTGGCGGGGACACAAGGCAGCAGCAGGCAAGTGGCAGCATCTCTCCCTCTGTTCCATGGATCCCTGTGTGTCCCCCCCCGAGGCTCGGGACGAAGGGTTACTGCTAGGAGCAAGTGACGGGCCGTCCTTTCCCTAATGCCACTGATTTTGTAAAAGTTTATTAGCATGTGTAGTATCATCTCTTTTGTTATGAAGTTCCACATAAGATAACAACTGAAATGTAAATTAATTTACACTGCAAATGTGGCTCTGGCTATATCAGGCTGTTTTCCACTGGGTGACAGAAAGCACTGGGGTTTTGCTGAGTGGGGGAGCGAGCTCTGTCACAGGTGAGCTACATGAAGTGACTGCTGCATTTTAGGCAAACTGATGTCCTTATTGCTCCATGCCTGCTGTCTGCTTAATTGTGATGTGCCTAAGGTACAAGGAGGTGGAGTTCTGCTGCGTTAGGTGCTATATGTTATATCTTTTACAGTGTAAATATAAGTGAAGTGTGGGTTTAAGAAATCAAATATTGGGAAATGAGTGAACGGGAAGCCTTTTTCCCACTGACATGTGGATTTGCCCAAACACACTGTAGAACAGTGGGATGGTAGGGCCAAGTGGAAGAGCAGGAAAATTGTCCCTTTGGAAAATGGTGAATTTATCAAGGGACATAGGGAAAGTGCCCCAGTTTTCATACATGTTGACTTTTCCTTAGGGAAATAATAACTATTCAGCCGCCTTCAGAGAACCACCGGAGAGGGGTTGTTCAGCAGCCCGGACAGAAAGCTGTGGGGTTCCCACTCCCACAGAGGGGACCCCAGTACCCCCGGATCCCCTGCTCCCCACTCCTGGCCCTGTAACCAGCCAGTGGCTGGCGGGGGCCACCAGCGCCACATGTCCCCGGTGCCCAAGCTGCCACCCCACTGGGCCACCCTGGGGACAGGGCCAACGGGCCCCATGGGGCTGGGGCTGGCCCAGGACACCCCTCAGAGCCAGGTGCGTCTCACCAGTGGTCCAGGGGACAGCAGGGGAGACAGAATCCCTGGAAGAAGCTGCTAGTGACAGATCATGCAACATTTTTTAACTTGTTGTAGATCAGCAGGATTAAAGTCTAAAGTCTTTGGTGACATCAGCCACAGCTTTTAGCAGCTCTTCACTAACTGCAGCATCAGGGCAGTCACCTCCTCTCTGCAGATGAATTGAGTGTTTCAGATACTATAGCTCTTCAATACCTGTCAGAAGGCAGAGCTTTTAAAAACCAACAATAACTTCTCAAGAATGGAATTATAGTTAATAATTTCTATTTCAAAATTTTGTTTCAGATTTGTTTCAAATCTGGGTGAAACTTTAATACCAGATGCATTCTGACCTGACAGATCAGGGTATTTTTCTGTTAAAAATATCCTTTAGTACAAAGTTCAAAATGATTGTGTGGTTATTATAAATGATATGGTGTTTATTAACATGTGAATTATGATATTAATACTTTTTGATATAACATTAGATAAGTTCCCAGCACATTCTGGATGAAAATTCCTAAAAAATCCCAAGGAACCTAGGTGAAAACATGGACACTGAGCTGGAAAGGTTGGGAAGCAGATTTAATCTCTCTTTTCTCCAGCAGTTCTGCTTAAGCAGGGTGATGAACAGAAGAAAGCCCCTTTAAAGCCTCCCGTGACCTTTCTGTGCCTTACTCACCAGAAAAGACAGCTGACCTGTGCTGGGAAGTGCCATAGCTTTGCAGAAGGGTGAGAATTCTTTGCTACAACCTTAAAAATCATACCTCGATGTTAATTTCCAAAGAATAAAGTCAAGAAGAATCTGTATAAATTCAGAGACGGTTTAGTGTGACTGAAGCTAAGAGATACTGTGATGTGTGATTTAAAGAGCTCATAAAAGCAGACAGCTGGCTTTAGAATCTATGGAAAGCAATAAAGCAGTTAAAAATTCTCCCAGCTGTAAGGCCTATAGATTTCCTTATCTTAAATTCTTTGGCTAAACCCCTGGAGCAAATTGCGGGGCGCATGATGGGAGTTTTGTCTTTCAGCCTGGGGGCTCCGGGGGCAGTTTCCCTGACGCCCCCCCCGCGTGCTCCGCGTCTCCGCTATGGGGGAGCTTGTCTTGGCAGCAGTGTCTAGACATTCCCACTACTATCCTTCCTGACAGGCTCATGCCAGTGGTAATTTAAAAATTGTTTGGGATAGGCTGTGCCTCATAGACACAGGGAGCCAATAATAAACCCCAGTTCAGTGACCCTGGTCGGAGCATCAAACAGACGGTACAGGCAACCTCAGTTCAGCATCGGGTCAGGAATCGTGACCTCCTCTGACCTTTCTTGTAGATTTAAAATTGTTTTGAGAAAGAGAAGAATAGAAAAGATACAACTCCAGGCAGTTCTGAAAAGCACTCCGGCTTCCTGTACAGTACACATGCACCTAAGTAACATGTTTAAACAGATGCAGTTCTGGCAGGCCTGGAAAATTAGGATTTAGATACTTTGTACTTTTTTTTTTTTTAATGGAGTGCACATTGCTTGTATTTACTTTGAAAACTTTGAAGTGAAAAAACAGTGTATGAAAAAACATCATTTTCACTATATTCAAAGGAAAGACAAAAAAAGAAAGGCTCGTAAGATTATTTTTAAAAAAAAAAAAAAAAAGGAGAATGAGCTAAGCAAAAAAAAAAAATTTAAAATCACCTTACCTGGATTTTTCAGATCTATTACAGAAAACACTGTCTGGTGGATCAGCTGTGTATACCAGATGAAAAAAATTAACACTAAGATTACTAGACAAATTGCCTTGTAAGAGTAAAATGCATACAATTGTAGGCTGGTTGGTTTTCAAAGGTTTCCTTTGTGTACACAGTATTTGCAGTCACAACCAATAAAACAAAATATACTAGCACTTTATTTGTGGTTTTGGTTTTGGAATTGCATAATGGTGACTAATATGTTCTCAAAACCTACTTTATAGTGTTTACTTAGCAGAATTTTCATGCACTGTACCTGGAAAGTATGAAATGTACTTTGTGTCCTTCCAAAGGGTTGTGGAGTCTCAGGAAGAGGTTTACCAGTTTATGGAAAGGGAGCAGAGTGTTTCTCCTCTCTGGGTTTTTATAAAGGCTGGTTCGATCAGAAACACATTAGCCAGGAGAGGGAAGGGAAGAGTAAAGTAACAGGAGCTCTCAAAGAAACGTAGAAGCATAGAGCGAGCAGATGAACTGCAAGGTCCAGAAGAACTAGGTACAGATTTTACAGAGGCAGACTCAGTTTAATGAGACCAAGGACATCAACTCTGTTGCTGTTTACAAAAGAAAAACATACAAATTTCTGTTACAGAAATGGGATTGCCAGCAAAACTCAGCACTAACTTGTAGGGCCCTGGGCTCTGTGCCATTCCCAGACACAGTAGTGCATTTCCAGCATTCCGACTAAGGTGGCAGCAGGATCAATCAGTTTCTGATTGTGTCCAAGCCATCAGCACGCTTCTCGCTGGCTGTGGCAGCTCCGACCTAGAGTGGCACAGGGAGCCTCTGTGAGCTGTCAGTCTCCAACTAAACACTCCTTGGAAGTGTGTCAGGAGTTCCTGCTATGTCAAAGCTATTGCTTAAGACTCTCCTCAAACACAGGCAGCTGTCTCCATATATTGAGACAGCTGATTATATTAATTTATATTCTAAAATTGTCCCCTAAAGCTTTAGAGATACACATGATTGCATTTTTTGTATTGAATCATTACATCATTACCCAGGGAGGTTGTGGAGTCCCCTTCTTTGGAGATTTTCAAGACCCGCCTGGATGCAGTCCTGAGTGGCATGCTCTGACACGCTCTGGGTAGTCCTGCTTTGGCAGGGGAGTTGGACTAGATGATCTCTATGGTCCCTTCCAACTCTAAAAAATTCAGTGAAATTCAGTGAAATTCAGCCTGATTGAATCACGGGAGCGGAGGAGACAGGGTACCTACGGTTGCATCTGTAGTTTCCTAATACAGTCCTGGCAAGACTAAGATTTTGCAGCATAAACCATTCTTACAGGGCTATTCCTCACTGAATTCCTTTATTTAACTAGAGGTAAGTTTGTTGGCTTTCTCACTGTGAGGAACTGCTGGCCTAGAGTTTAAGCAAATTCTGTAAAAGCCAACTCCTAGGTAAAATTCCGAAAGACTTCCTATTCCCACAGACCAGGACAAGAGCTGATGTCATCTCCCGGTGAGCTGAGACATGATATTTGTTTGCCAGAAACCATTCATATTGCAAAGGCTTTATAATTTTTTTTCCTTCTCCAGCCTTCTCTGGCAGCAGCAGTTGCTGCAGAAAAGCAACTGGAAGAAGCGGGTAATGAGTCTGCAGACCCCGTGGGCCTGGGTCTTCTCAGCTCTTCACAAGGCAGAACTCACCCAGCATAGACCTTCACTATCTCTTTGTAATCAGTAATGGCAATTTAAAACAATAGCTGTATGGTTTTTTTCCACACTGTTTGAAGTATCCCATGTGCTCACTAGGGTGTGCAGTGTCAGTAAACTGATCCAAACATCACCGCTCACAAGGACTGAATACAATAAAAAGCTCTGGTTCCCATGGATTGCTTAAAGCTGCAAATTATTAAAGATCACCTGAAATTACTGTTCTCTAAGCACCCAATTATAAAGCCTTATTGCCTGTCTGAGACAAATACTGTAGGAACAGCGGTCCCCAGCACTTTTATTATAAAGATGCTTTCCTTCCCTTGTGACCTGTAGATATTGCCATTCTTAAAGGGGAGTAAGAGGAGAAAATAACAGAATTCTACAGGCCAAAGTGATCACTGAATCATGACAAGGAACTTGTAAAGAGTCTGTGGCAGGCTGCAGCCCATGTGATGATCAGCACTTTGCCAGAAAAGGAACAAGAATCTGAAAACCTTCAGTAAAAGTGGGAAAAACAGTCTTGAGACACAGGTCTCCAAACAGGAGGTTGCAGCAGCGTGTGCTGATGGGGGGTTGCAGGGGGCTGGGAAGAATCAGGACTATCGTCTGCAAACACAGGGACCGTGGTGCAATGTTATGGAGCCAAGCAGGCAGCGTGCACCAGGCCCCTGGAGAGCCACCTTCCTGCGCAGGATCATCAGGCTCCCTGGCACCCAGGATCTCCCCGGGTTCATATCTCCCTTGTTATGTTGAAAGCTTCCCTCCGTGGCTGCAGCAGTAGATGAGTGAACCAGGAATCCAATTAGTCTTTTGAGCAAACAAACAATAATAAGAACAATAGGAGTAATAACAGGAGTTATGATGGCTCTGGTAACTACAATGTTACTGGTGCTAATAATTAGTTGCTGTAATCTTAATATAGTATTAGTAGTGTAAATAATTAAATCTGCATGAGAACATCCAGCAGGAAACCCAGGCAACCAAAAGAAAATCACTTCCAAAACTTAACATCAAATTGATTAATTTTAAAGGCCTGAATTTCTGCTTCCCATGGGGGCTGATACAGGAGAGAGAGAGGTTAGACCCAACTAGATGCTATTGTGTTTCCATGGCAACGTGGCGTTTCAAGTAGCCTCTGCCATCACCTATGATTGGTAAAATCGCTAGACAGTGTATAAAGTGGCCAAGAGAAGCTGCACCCAATAAATGCAGAAAATCCTTAAATCAAAGAGACACAGAAATAAGAGATGGAAACAACCTGTTAGATCATCTTGCTCATTCCCTGAGGCCCTGTGTAGTATTATTAACAGTCTCAAGAACCTTGAAAAATCCTAAAAATTCCATCCGAGACACTTGTAAAAACTTACTGAAGGGGGGAGCAATTTTTCAGGAAGTTATAAAAAATCTTCCTAATCCACTTTCAGCAATTCTAAGCGCACTGTACTGAGTATGCTTAGGCATCATGTTTTCCAGCATCTGAGAAACAGGATGCACGAGAGAGGTTTCAGGACATTACTTACCAAAACACAAGTACTTTTGCCAAAGATAAGACCTCCCTCCATGTCAGCTATATTCCGGCAAGTTCTCCCCACTCCAGAACTGCTTTCTGTACCCTGAAAACAGACGAGCTATTTTGAAGACTGTGCAAGAGGCCTTGCTACTGCCTGTCCATTTAAGCTGGTAGGTTCCAGGTGTCACACTGATGAGCTGCAGAATAAATTTCAGATAGAAATTTATATTTTATACAAAAAATAAAAATTTACATTTTATACAAGTATTTGTGTTACAGTTGTAACTCCATGTCTGCTTTCTTAGTGAAAGGGAAGAGGGGGTTTAGACTACCTCGAAACTTGTGATTCACATGCTTGTCCTTTATCCAGGATGCAGCAGGAGCTCCTTGAAGCAATTGGAAGCCATGTCTGACTGCCTCTGACTGCCCCAGAAGTACCGCTGTAGAGTACAGATACTGTGGTAATAGAGAAAAGGAAGCCTGAAGTGCAAGGTATCAGTTGGAATCTTTTCAAAGATGGTAGCATTTTCACGGTCACCTCATCCAAATGTAGGGGTGGGAAAAACCCTGGGGTTTGGCTCCCTTCAGCACATGTGAGCACACAGACAGAAATCAACATGGAATTTTGTTGTCACAAAGCCCACAGTATCACAGGTTCATCTCTCTGTGTGCCGCTCATATATTATATCCCAGGTCATCAGAATATAGCATACAAGATAGAGTGGGTTTCAGAGCCCAAACAGTTGTATTTCACCCACAATATGAAATAATGGCCCAGACTAAGGCTTCCCAGCACCTTAGAGAATTCAGTAGCAGTAATTAATAGGGTGTTTCCATGCAGGACTGTATGTGTGTTGCAGGAGACCCCCATAGCCAGACTAGTTTTACAAGGAGCCAAATGGGCCTGATGAAACAGAGTAAGCTCCCTTCACCAAGGGCATGCTGTCTCCGTTCAGAGGCAGCTCTCTCCATTGCAACCTACCTTCCTCCTGAGCACAGACTTTGACATGCTTCCTCGGGGCCATGGTTTACACTTGATGAACGAGACCCCAGGGAAATATTAAAAGCTTGAGTGATTTTGGAGATTTTTGGTAAACCTGAGAGCCTGCTTTGATGTGTCACAATACCCCAAATCTCTCTTACAATCATATGAAAAAATTCTATGTGAGACAGGTAAAATGTTCTCATTCTACTGCATCTAAGAAAGATATACAAGTCATTTTAATTGCAGAAATTATCTGCTTTGACTTTCTGGGGCAAATATGAAAATCTGACAAGCTGTTTATATTGCGTACCATTTCTATGTACTTCAGCTTCTGTCTGTCAGGTATTTGAAAAAGTCCCAATACATCCTTTGATTACCTCAAATAAATTAAAACAAAAAAGAGGTCTGGCCATTGTTTGAAAAAAGTCAAGCAATTATTACATAATAGAGAATAAGAACCAGACCAGCAGAACCTGTGATTTCAAGCAGTCAGCAGAAAAAGAACTTCCTTGAACGCACCACAGAGAATTATGACAGGGATCCTGCTTGGACGAGATCAACGCACTTATGGCACACTTTAATTCTGTCATGTGGCCCATCAGCCTCAAAAAGAGAAACAGGAGAAGATGACTAATAGGAAATAAGAAACAATTTTTTTTTTTTTTTTGAAATCTTCATTTTTCTGTTTTTTTTTTTTTTTCTACATATATTGCTTGTGCTAGTTCTGACTTTGCTGTGTTAAAAAAAGCAGTCATCAATTAACTAGGTTGAAATAACATGCTGGTACTTACTTGGAGTTTTACAACAGTATACAATGGTGGATCTTGCTCTGCTAACTTTAGGTTTCTATATCCAGAATTGCCTGGATGCACGGGAAAACACAGGGAATGCCCACATCTTGCAAGCGTCACTCATGGCAGAGGCCACTCGTCTCTGCACAGGAACTGACAGGAGGATCTTCTGTAGCTGCTGATCCAAGCGATTAAATCTACTGACAATTGGGTGAGCAGGAATAACGCTCAGCAGCTGACACAGAAGCACTGGCATCTCTGCACATGCTTTGTTTTCTTGAAACCATCTATTGATCACACTTGACCTCTCAAGAAAAGAAAATATGACATTTCATCCCATATATGTATTCCCATATTTTATCCCATCTGCTGTTCTTTCCCATGTCCTGATTAGGTTCATATTCAGGACTGACTCCTCTTCTGACAAAGAAACGTGGACTCTGAAGCTAGCCCAGGCCGGGATCACGTTACCAGGCCAGTTGCGTTCCCAGTGGAAATGAGTCTTATTTTATTTACAGATAAAAAATAAAAAAGTAGTATCATCTATTATCCCAAGGGCGTTGTTTACATTAATTTAGCAACTGCTTCCAAGGAGCTACAGAGTTCAAGAGCATTGCTAAACAGTAAGAGCTCATCCTGGATTGAGTTACTGACAGAATTACAGCTGACACTAAGAACTGCTTGAAATGTCTTGAGGGGAACTGCAGACAATGGGCTGTATTATTTAGCAGAATAAAGGTGAAGTTACAGGGGATACTTGAGACCACGAAGGCAGAGTCAGTGAGTCTACCGCAAGCATCAGCTGTGGTTACACTAACAGCTATGGGGAATCCCAGATCAAAGAAAGGAGGAGTTAAACTCCACGTCAATTAAGCCAATTTGCTGAAACTTCAGTGATTTTTTTTTCTTTCTTCTCCCAAGACACACATTGGACCATCAGACATATTCTTTGCATACTGTTCTATCAATACCTTCCTTTCACATAAATAAAGAAGTTTGCCATGCAAATAATCTCCTCTGCTCTGGAGCTGAATACCTTTCCCCAAAGGCTGAGACTCTAGATGGTCTCAACACTCTTTACACCAGTCCTGCCTGAAGTCAGATATTTGAGGGTCCAAACTGATGGCCTGCTCTGGAAAGTGGCAAATCCTGGTATTAAGACCATTCCAAAGAAAATGGTCAGCCTGCACTGCATACACAGCAATGTACCAAAGAGCATTTTGAAGACACCATTTTATGCTCAGCTAAGGAGGGCAATGACCCAGGTTTTGCAGAGGCTCATTACAAGCTTCTCAACAAGGTCCCAGCTGGTCACAGTTCCCACTGGCCTGACACGCTGAGCTGTGGAGAAGTGCAGGGCTGCAGAACTGCTGACACTGCCAGTGGGCTGGGGACCCCTTGCCAAAGCCATCCTTCCACCTGCTAAGTGCATGTGCCACAGGCACAGTCATTCCTCTATCGAATTCACATGCCATAAACGGTCAAACCAGCAAAAACGTTTCTGGTGAGGGAACTCCAAACTATGTGGAAGTGAACTTGCATGCTAAACGCTAGAAGCCTTTGCACCAGATTTCTTAACTCAGTCTCTATGAGAAAGAAAATAAAGGTACCACAGAAGCTGCCTGCCACTCCCTGTTAAGCAGCATGGCTTGAATTCCAAATATTTGTAATCATTAGTGCAAAAGATGGAAAAGCATGCATTAGTCTTTAAAAGCACAATACATTAATGGTATTTCACAGGCAGAAAATGAGAATAAATTTGTCAAAGTAATAATTTGTTGGAAATTATTCTCTAGAGTCTTCATATTAGCTGAAGAAACCAGGCACAAAATGCAAAAAAAAAGAAATGAAAATATTTAGTTCAGGTTCTGATACCAATGTTTACTTACCATGGGGATACTTTACAATTCTCCCATTTCAGTGGATGCGGTGAAACTCCTTTCCAAAACAGATGCAGTATTTTCTTGACAAGTATCAAGTGAAGGTAGTAATATGTTATCAATAGTGTTGAATGAATCTCCTGTCTGTAATTAGCTATTAAAGGAAAGAAGTCTCATGCTCTGCTAGTGGGAGAGGTTTATTGCATTGTGGGTAGGGACAGTGGTCAGATTTCTCCCATTTCACACATACATGTAGCTCTCAGATAGATATATCTGCACTTGGCCATTTTGTGGAGCACTATATGAAATTTAGTCAGATGAGTTTCTTTTACTGTCCCCACATCAGGGCAGTTCTCAGCCTCTGGAGAAAATCTACAGGGAGCAGTAAAGCCCAATTGTCCAACCAAGCTCAGCAATTGTGTCAAAGCACTATCAGGGGGTTCAAATCATTTTTCAATCAGAGTTTCTTACAAACATTTCTCCCTACTTTAAAACTCTTCTCATTTACTGAAGACATGCACCATTAGCACTCTAGCACTGCTCAAAACTTCTGAGCAGCAGACAAGAATTGCCTAAAGAATTGCCTAATTCTGTTGCTTACTTCAGCTGGGACAAGCTACAATTAGCAAGAGCTGGCACCCGGTCAGAAGTAAGGACCTGTCCCACAGCACCTCTCAGCAGAAAGAGCAGGTGAGGCGATCCCATTGCAAATTACTTCAATCTCTGCTTAACCAGCCTGATAAGGAAACCATAAAAATGTCTGAAAATTGCAATTTTTTTCTTATGCATGAAAAAAGCCTCATTTTCAAATACATAAACTATGGTCAGAAAGGCCATCCTCACCCACAGCAGCAGGGAAGAAGATGGAACAATTATCCTCCCAGCTGCTGAAAACGCAGCCTTTCATGAGCTGGGAGCAGGGCAATTCCCTTCAGAAGGGCTTCCTCTGCAGTTGCACTTCAGCAGCAGCGATGTTCCTCTTTCAGATCTTTGATTCCTCCCGGCCCTTCCTCTTCTCTCCCCCCTTCTCCTTCCCTACCTTCCCACAGCACGACTCACCTCCCACAGACTCTGCAGGAAGGCAAGAAGGAATCCCTCCTCCCCTCCACGAGCAATGGGAGATCATTCCTCGTGTATTTTATTCCATATTATTTTGACATCCTTAAGTTAAAACAAGACCACTTGGCACTCGGGCCAGCAGAGCAGCATCCCCACTTTGATGGCAGGTCAGGGCACAGCTCCTGCTGCGCTGCCTCCCAGTCTGTGCTTGGTGGCTGTCCTGGGAGTGCACTGAGAACATCTCCCAGTCGGCCACAGGACACAAGGTCCTTTGCGGAAGTCACACACAGCAAGGAAAATCACAAAGAAACAGCGACGGCAACAAGATCTCCGAGCCACAGAGTGAAAGGCTGCTGAGTCTGGCTTTATAGTTCTGCAGCAAAACAAAGCAAAAGCCCCAGAATATTTTGTCTTGCCAAAACTCCTCGAATCTAATATTGCGTTCTTGCCCATCCTGACACTGTCCATTGTAATATTTTTAGACAGAGACTGGTGACACAGAAACTGGTGTGAATTCATATGTCATATCTGTTACAAAATTCTGTGAGTGATGCTGAAGAGTTTTCCCTCTACCTTCTGGTAATTCAAAGCCATATGTGACATTTTGGTATGGAAATCACATGTTGCATGTTCAGTCAGATTCAGAATTGGGAGAGCACTGGGGAGAGGTGTCGGGCACCCTGTGCTGCAGCCCAGGCAGGACGGGCAGTGCCCTTCTGCAAAAACACAGGTCACCCTCACAATGCTGACGTTGCCTTCCAGCCTAGGGCCAGCAGCAGTGCAGGAGGGTGGTCAAGGGCTCCCTCATGCGTACCACTGCCTGGCCACGCGAGGGACACAAGCCTCACACCTGAGCTGCTGTGGCTGCTCAACCGGAGTGGGGACGTGCCTTGGAGAGCGCTCAGAGGCCCGTGATGATGTGAAACAGTCACAGAAGCCAGTGTCTGACTCGGCCTGAAGAGCCCTGCCCAAAGAGACCTCCACTGCCCCTGAAGAGCAAAGCCACCAGCCTTCCTGCACCCTCCCCAGTGCCGGCAGGCCCTGGGCTGTCAGCCATAGCACAGCCAGCCGCCCCACGGCCCCTAGGGCAGCCCTGCTCTGGGAGTGCCCAGGGGTTTGGTAAAATGAGAAGAGGTTTTGCTCCCTCTGTTTATTTACAGACAATTATTTGACTAGTCCAACCTGGACTGCAATGGATCTCCGTTTACTGGGATGACCTGTATATTCAGTGCACAGACCGATGGCCAGGAGCAGGGCCGGCCACTGCAAATCTGAGCTGCAATTGTGGCACAGGCCATACCCATGGAAAACCCTCCAGATTTAGCGCACATGTTCTGGCATGCCATCTGATCCAAATTAGAGCAGGGCCGTGCTGGGTTCCCTTGCTCAGCACTGAATTCCAGCTGCGGTAAGCCACTAACGCTGTTACACCTAGTCTCTAATTTGAATGCATTTTACATTTCAATATATTATGTCTGAACTTTAAAAATTTCCACAAGAGGTGGATTTTTTCCTACTCCATCAAGTCAACCTGCAGCGCAATCAGCCTACAGAGAGCCAAGATCTGATATAAACTGTCTCCTCACCCACCGAGTCCTTACAGAAAGAGCAGACAGGCAGGACGGGAGGGCGGCCACAAACACAGGGCCTGTCTCTGCCACCAGGGACACAAGCCCCTTCAGCCATGCTTCTTAGAAATACTTTTATTATAACAAGGCTTTTTGTCCAAAAGGCAGCCCAGCCCTGAGGCTTTATGGGGTCTGACAGACACGCAAGAGCCATAGGAAATCCCTGTCCCATTCACCCCAGTTTTCTGTAAAAATTGGTAGTGTCTCTGGAACTGGATCTCCGAGAGCCATACACAAATGGCATCTTTCTCTAACATGCTGAGGATGGCACTAAGATTACTTAATGAGGTAAAGGCTTCCTTGCCAATTTAAAGGCATATGCAGCCCACTGGACTGAGATTAGAATTCAAGTATTCTTGTGCCTTGGGAAATTTTGTCTGCTATGGCAATTTAGCTTTCTCTCTGACCATCGTCCCTTCTGGACACTTACCTTTTCAACAAGCCCATGCCTCTCAGTTCACAATTGTTGGTGTTCGACACCCTTTGAGAAGTTTCCTGGTCCCCTGGCCCCAGAGAGCTGTTTGAGTTGGTTTTGTCTCCCTGCCCCTGAGCTCTCAGCAGGTCACTCCTGGGACCTGGACACCCTTGGGACGTTGTTGGCAGAAACTCTTCTCACTTCCTTCACCTCCAATACACCAGGACATGGTTGTTCATAAGTCAAAGACTCTGCAACTTGTGCCAGCCCTTTGAATTGTGAAAAGACTGAAAGCACCAAGGAAACACCCAGCTTGGCTGATTGACGGATGCAAACTGATTGCCTGTACTGTACTGTACAAGCAGATTCCACATACCCAGTACACACACTTGGTCCGACAGCCACAGGTTAGATTTTAATAACCAAATACTCATGCAGTGCTCTGTGGAAAGCTCTGGACACAAAGTCTAAGAAAGATACTCAGAGCTTAACTAACACACACACTCCCAAATTTCTTTGCAGGCTGGATGGTAGGAGTTCTCCTGTGCCATCCTCTCCTCCCTCCAGAGCACACAGCTGGTAAGGGCTTTGTAGTGCAGATTAGCTTCTGTATGAATAGCTCCACAAGGTGCCTACAGTACCAGATCAAAATAAGATGGAAAGGCAGCTTGTACAAGGTCAGCTTTTCACTCAGGCCAAAGAAATATTAATGAGGAAGAAAGGTTATAAACAAGGTAAGGAACAGAAGAAATAAATGCCCGTCTTCACAGAAGCTAAGGTCAATTTCAACTTACAAATTGCAGAACTTGTCCTGGATGACAATTAAACTTCACAAAAGAAAACAATGAACTTCAAAAGAACACAAACCAGATGTTAATTGCACCATGCTTATCTAAAAGTAGTTTTCCTTTCAGCTGCTCCCTGTGCCCTCAATTCAGCAGAAGCGTGGTATATCAGACAATGAAAATATCTGTTGAGTTGGATCTCTCCCCATCCACAGTGAGGAGCCCTACTCTGGCTTGAGTTAAATCTGGAGCTGGACCGCTGAGAGTAAGTCTGACAGCAAACTCACAGAGTCCTCCTGTCCCAGCACCTTTCTTGTCTCTCTTGGCATCAGGGTGGATTCGCATCCTCCTGTTAAAGACATGCAGCAACAACACAACTGCTTCTGTCTCTGGAGCATGCTGTTGCCCCAGAGAATGTTCTTGTTCACCTGCAGATGAAGTAACATGCAGCTAGTCATTTTGGAAAAAGTTCAAGAAGTCCTACCCCAATGACTACAGCTTTTGTTTGGTTTTATGTTTGACAAAGCCTAAAAATTAATCTCTAAATATGACATGCAAGAAGGGAAGCAGGTGCAAACCACATTCCCGAGTATCATTCCCTCCACATTTGGGGAACAAAGGGACAGTCTCACCAGGCTGAGGCACCGCAGCCTCCACACAGTGAACTTCCCAGGGCAAAAGCTGAGTGAAGATTCCTAGGAAACTCTGAAATAGAAGGAACAAGTGGCACACAGAAACATCAAATTTAGGTTTTGGAAGTTCAGAGGAGCTTGTTAAAAAATATCCCTGCAGATTTAGAAGTCAGAAACAGTATTAGCTACCCACAGCTGATTATGCAGTGTGCGTATTTTGTAGACAACATGATGCAGATTAGAAACGTGGCAGGTGTCAAGAAGCAGGAAAGGCCAGCCAATGGCTGAGGGATGGGAGTCAAGCGTGATGGCCTGGCAGGTTGGAGACTTTTTTAGCCAGCACTCTGTGCATCACACCAGGAGCGAGCCCTCCCTCCCTGTGAGCTCCCACCACAAAGCCAGCACAAAAGCCCCTGGATCTGCCTGTTGAGGTGTGAGGTGGAGCACAGGAGATACCCATTCAGCCAGGTACCTTCTCCAACAACCCGCTAAGGGGAGAAGAACCCAGCTCCAATGCCAGCTCCTCTGAGTTTGCAGGTGATTGGATCTCTGTTTCTAAAAGAAAATGACAGCTGTTTTTCTCCCTCACTCAGCCAAACACTGGAGCTTTATGCTCAGAAGACGTGCAAGAGGGAAAGTAATTTTCTCCAAAAGTGAGGCCAGGAGAACTGCAGAAAATCTCCGGCACTGAGCCGCTGACTGGTTAAACCTGAGCAGCATCTCCCCGAGAGCGAGGCCAGCACTGGTGGGTTGTTCACTGAGACGGGGGTACAGGGCAGCTGCTGCTGGTACCAAGATGGAACTCACAACATTGGGGCGGCAGGTTTTATAACAGCCATCACAAGGGTAGTAAGAATGATGCAAGGGTAAGAAATAAGGGGACAGGACAAATGCAAGGTTCTGGTTTCTGTAATTGCAAGTGAGCAAATTATAAAAATAATAGTAACTTGAATGTTTCAAGAGATTAAATCAAGAAGTTAGTATTTAAATCATAAAAATTTACCTATTGAAGTTTTACTTGAAATTTGTAACGAAACCTCTGTGACCAGCAGCTTTTGTTGTATGTCTGCCAATTACTCACATTGATCTGCTAATAATAGGATATGGAATGCTTTTCATCATCAGAGAAGCTGTAGTTATTAGCCAACGTTGGGGTTGTTGGTTCAGTTCATTATTCTCAATTATGCTAATGGAAAAGCTAATGTGCAGAAATGAGGCTGTTGATTTTGCTGGGATTGCTGGAACCCAGGAGTACCAGGCATCTCCCCAGGCCTTTGCTCTCACCAGCTGCTCTTGCTGAGCTGGTCAGAATGTCCTGGATCCATGGACAGGAGATAGGGGGTGCTTGTTTTCTCAAAAAGGTAAAATAAGTTCTAAACCACGCCAAGCCCACGAATCTTGAACAGTACCCCCACCGCACCTGCCATGTTTCTGAGCTTGTACCAGCTTTGAGGTAAGGAGGGTGTTCAAGTTTATCTCAGAAGCAGATGAAACAAAAATAGCCATACTCAGCAGTGGTTGGGCATGAGAGACACCCACTGGGCAAGGACCTTGGCAGAGGAGGGTGTCCAACCCAACAGGACAAGGCTTCCTCCAGGTCTGGCAGGCAGCATCGTAACTGAGCCCGAGTCAAGAGGCTGCGCTTCTCTACCAACCATTTCAACAGCCAAAATCTCTTTCATTAAAAGTGTATATATATATTTCATTTATTCCCGCATTAGAACTTAATCTTCCCCTATAGATTCTTTCTTAGAGCTGTTTCTATTTGCATAATTAAAACGAGGATAGCAGAGTCTTTTGTGTGCACTTTTTTTTTTCTTTTCAATAAAAGGCAGGGGCACCACCTAACGGTGAGTTAGAGCCCTTGGCTTTTTCTTTCTGCAGTTGGCTAGCTATTGCACCAACACAGACATGACAGAGAGCAGAGACAAAATCAAACCAGGCAATTGAGTTTGCACTGTCAATTACTAATCCTGAACACTGATGAGATTGATCAGGGTACCTTATATTACATACAAATACACACACCCTCAGCCCCTGCAGGTAACTGATATTAAGAAAGAAAACAAAGCAAAGAGGGGGTTCATGCTAACCGCATAAAACTATAGTCCAGGATTTGTCGTGACAACTCAGCCTCTCCTGCTGAGTAATATTTCAACTGAAGACCTGCAAAGGGGACAGGTCCTTTGGTAAGTCATATTAAAATTTTTAAATTAACTTCAAAGTGGATATTTATCATGATAAGTTGTTTTTTTCTCATGGGCTCTTAAGTTTAACCCAAAAATTTTGCTTTCTGATGTCACAGTGACAAGAAAGAGAACAGAAAACAAAATTAAAGGAAAAATCACTCAATTAGTGAAATCAGTGTGTCACTTGACCCTTCTGCTTTCTAAGGCCAATAGGAAATGAAAAATAGTCACCAGTCCTGCAGTCCCTGAAGGTGTAGAGATTGCACGGGAGTGGCACTTTTGGGAACTCCAGCATATTTGGGATTGTTGATTACAGTCCACAGTAAGATTAAAGTACCTTCTAGATGAAGGTTCCTCACACCAATAAATCAAGCAGAAGAAAACATTTAACAGCTCACCAGCTTCATTTCTGTACATGTGAAATGCTCGGGGATGGGAAGGTAGCTACCTGTGTGTCTACCACCCAGGGAAAAGATCCACCAGGAGAATCCTCTCCAGGGCAGCCTTGCTCCAGAGCACACTCTGGCCAGACCGTGCGGAAGACACACAGCAAGGCAAATTCAGAAGGTTTATATCCTGTATTTATAATATATGGGTCAGGAAAGGACCACAGGAAACTGCATGTCTAGGGTAGCAGCCCTACTAAGCAAATGTCACAAACTTTACACAGCTGGGGCAAGAGCCACCCACTTGCACTCATGGGGTTCAGGCAGGCAGTGCTGTGCTGCACACAGAGCAGAGCCATCACTTGCCCCTGCTAGAGTCCTGTGACTGCAGAGCCCACTGTTAGCTCCCAAGTGGGAGGAATGAGAAAGTGAGGACAGAAGCAAAATGTCTTAGAAATGTCTTTAGAAGGTGACCATACAAAAGAGCAAAGCCGTCACTGGTTGGCTAATGAAACCTGAACACCCTCCTTACCTCAAAGCTGACACAAGTGAAACAGAACTACAACATGATTTTTAAAAAAAGAAAAACAAAAAGCACAGATGCTGCCAAATAAACGTGAAATAAATCTTCCCTGCATAACAGCTGCCACCCACAGTCCCTGCTTCTCAGTGCCCATTTCATCACATGGGAGCGGACACAGGGAATGGAGACCTGAACTCTGTACCATGCTGCCATGGTGGGCTGTGGACCTGGGCAAAGGCAATGTTTTTAAAATAAAAATTGGATTTATTATTTAAATAAAATGTCATTTGGAAGTTATTTCTCATTAAATCTAACAATTATTTAATATTTTAATTTGAATTCAACTGCAATTATGTTGTTTATATTACATCCTATGTTTTTTAGAATCCACTAAAACCATATACTTAAAAAAACAATATCCCAATGATGTATGATAGCTGTGACAATTTTAATGAACTAATCAATCTGACAGAAGTTAGCAGAAGCCTTTTATACATGCTGTGCTTCCCTGAGATTGCAGGAATTGTTGGGTTAAAAAAACCCATAATATTCTGTACTAAATGTAGCTGCATTTCAAACTATGGATGAAATACGGGTGTATGCAAGTGTCTATGATATTTACATTTAAGCTAGGCACAAATCCAGTGTGGAACAGTGAGGGAACAGAGGCATCCCAAATTCAGAGTGTGTCGTGGCATCAGACATCATTAAATAGAGGGAAATATTAGCCCTCAGCTCGGGTTTCAGTGGTCTATAACAGAGCACCTGTATTTGAAGTCAGCGAGTATCAAAGGGCAGAGTCTGCCTATTACATTATGACAGATTGACATTCTTGCATATTAACTGTACAAATCTCAGAGTTAAAGAAAGAGCCTTCACTTTACAAAATGCCTAAGGACAAAATGTGGAACTCCAACCCAAGCTGATTAATGGTCTGTAGAAGCCACAAGTTTAGAGGAAAAGTCATTGTTTTGTGTCTGTAAGTGATACCGTGAGGTCACCAGTTGTTGTTCTTTAATCAGAACTGGTCTGGCACTGTAGAGATTTGCATTTCATTGTTTTCCTCAATACACAGGCTACAACAGAATAAACTGATTTACAAGGTTGCTTTTAGCAAGGTGCAGTCCTCACAAGTATCATAGCCCATTTTCACCCACACAGAAGTACATGTGTTTGAGTGGCTGTTACAGGTCGGGCAAGACTGGGCAGGTTCCTGGTGCTGAACGCTGTGTGCACGCAGCGCGATCCCGTTCTTGCCCCAAGGAACTTTACACTCAAAGTGAGCATCCGGACTCCCAGAATACCTTACCTGCTTAGGCATGGAAGTCAAGCTTTCTAACACCTCATCGTTTTTCAAGGTAAACCTATTAATTAGGGTGGCCTCTCATGGGAAATGTTCCTCTGTACCTGACCTCCATGGTACCATCACCTAAGCAGGCGAGGGGAGCTCAGGAGCTAATCCAACCTAGAGCCGTACCCTGACTTTCTCCCTGGGAAACTGGCACCTGACTGCATCTGTCACAAGCCAGGAGACCGCTCTGTCTCAGGGCTGGGCCAGCACAGCAGCTCAAGAAGCTCTTACAGAAGCTGCCTCTCTTTATTTGTCCTGTGAACCAACAGAGCTGGCCCAAACGCTTCCAGCCTTTTGCTTTTGTGTTTGGGCTTCCATCTAAACTCTGAGCAGTGCAGACCAAGAACTCCCTACTCATTACTGCTCATGGTGCTGGCAATCTCCCCTGCAGATAGTCATGGCAAGGACAGGAAGGGGGAAGAGCATTTCTTGTGCTTTTGTGAAATCCAAATACCTGTAGATTCTCTGTTTGGACGATTTGCAAAACTATAACGGAGTAAGTATAATACGGATCAAGATATTAAGCAGCAGAGTCCATTTCAAACACAGAGAAAGCATGGGGCAGGGAGAGACAGGCAGTCTAAAGAGCACATCCCTCTAGGAACTTATCTAGGAAGGAATTTATTCTATGAACTCTTCCCTTCAGCTTTAGAGGAACCACTGTTTTATAGCACACTCATGGGAAATGCAGAGATTACTCCATTTTCTATGGAAGTTGAAAGGCACAATTCATTTCATGCAGCTTTGCCAGCTTCACAGGACAGTTTGTCCCACTTTGAAGTGCCTCTCTTTGGGAACTACAAGGAAACTCATACAACTAACCTATTACATCAGTAAAATCACATGAAAAAAAAGGAAACCTTTAGGTTTTTGCATGAAAGGCTTAGGGTCACAGCTTAGAAGTTGCTTTTTTTTAATAGTTTCTTACAAGTACTCATCAAAACTTTAAAAAGAAATACCGCTTCTCCTTATGCTAACTGAGCCAGTCTAACTCTGGATCAACTTTCAGCACATGTAAATATCACTAGCATAGCTGTGGTGGATTCTTCACTGCTACCAAAGTGCTTCTCACACATATGCCTAGACCTGCTTTAGCTTGTCATCTTTTCATAGAAATTATTCTGCGATTAACTTCTCCCTATTGTGCGTGCAGTGTGGACAGCTTCTATCAGGATCAGTAGGTAACTCCTGCATGAATCTCTCTAAGCATTTGTACATTTTCTAACAATTTCAGTGGCTCTCTGAAAAGCAATTCCCCTGTAAGCCTCCACTGTTTAGCATGATGTGCCAAGGAATTGCCTTCATTTCCACATAGCCTGAAATTCATAAGAAACTTTAAATTTTCTTTTTCTATAACTATGACACAGAATATATCATCGCTGAGTATTACACTGACAAAAACAGCTGGGAAGTTCCTGTTGCTTTCTTCTTTGGCTTCAGAGATCTATTTGTCAAACAAAAGTAAAAAAAAATAAATATCATAACTACTTATTATCGTAGCAAGCAAGTGCTTCTGGAGTACAGAGCTAGTGCCGCTGTTACCGCCACTAAGCATGTCCGATCTGCCTGCTTTCCCACAAACCTCCTTAATAGCCAGGTTAAGGTGATTACTGCCTGCTCTGACAGATGGAAGTAAGTGTACCTCTACCAGCTTCTGAAAAATGCCTGGCTTTGCTTGTTATATTTGGCAAACAGGCACCTAACCTGATTTCAGCCTCAATAAAGCAGAAGTGTGGGCAACTTGCTCTCTTTTTGGAAGAGGATGTGGGGACTCTTGACATGATATGACCTTCACTTTAATGCTTTTTTATAGCTTTCTACTGCAAAACCAGTTTGGACTTAATGAATTGTTTTTACTACCAAAAGGGTGTAAAATCTGCATGTGACCTGCCTGCACCACAGCAGCAGGCTATGCTCTTCACTGCTGCAATAGTCAACTCCAATTAGGTCACAGCAGGTCAGAAAATAATCTCCAAAGCATTGAATAATTTAAAGGGTAATTCAGTGGTCAACGAATGTCAGACCTTTATAATTCCATAAATCATCGCTCCAAATGATCTGCAAATCACATTAAACACTGAATTTTACAGTTTCTCCATTGAGTGTCTGTCCTGCATAAGTATGGATTTGGGGCAGGTAATTGTACGTATTCCAGTTGTTCTGATGATTTACATGACAAAGAAGGCTGGCTGACTGCTGTCACTGGCATTAAAACAATGTGTAACGGTGTTCTACCACAAGATAATTCAGTAGGGCACCACCTCATGAACACAGAGACTCGCAGAGGTTGGGACTGCTGTGTCCTCAGAGTTCATTTGGAACACTTCGTACTAGATGAGCTTCGTTTTTTTGCTTTGAAAAAAAATGAAGACTCTTAAAAACATTAAAATAATAAGCTGCTTGAGTTCTATAGACTGTACAATCGGTTCTGTCAACTGCTCATTCAATTCTGAGCTGAATCTGAATTTTAAAAGTATTTTCATCCAAATATACTGACACTATTTTGATTTCCTAAGAAGTTTTTAGTGAGCATTCCCAATGTTATGTAGAAGTTTCTTTTAACTAACCTTTATATTGCTCCTTTAAACATTTGAAGTGATTATATTCTTTTTCTGTGCTTTCTTTCAAGTAAATTAGTCTCCAACAAGTTACTATGCAAAGTCAGGGATATTGGGATATAGACAATGAACGGGCAAACCCTGAAAAGAGAAACTGAGCAACACTGTTTTCACCCCAGCAGAGCAAGGATGCCAGTCTCAGTGTCTCCTGTGGCCCAAGCAGAGCACACGTTGTCTCGGTCTAAGTTGACAGCTCTGCCAGCCGGGAACATCCAACCACAGCAGACCTGACGTTACCATAGCAGAGTTTCCTCACCCCAGAAATGCCAACTATTTCACTAGACAGCACAGAGCCACTTTATGGGTGATAAAGATCCCTTTTTCTGAAGCTCTTTAATAGGCTCCACGAAGCATAGCAGACAGTTCTTGGGTCTTTTTTGTGGTGCTGATCTTATATTCCCATTGCTATTATAGAACAATGAAATCTAGAGGAAACTAATATATCCATTTATTTAACCTAGAAAACTGATGAGCAGATTATCCAAGGTTACTGTACCTGCTTCAGAGATTAAACATCATTTGGAAGTCAAAGGGCAAGTATTTATCAGCTGCAATGTATTTGATTCAGAGCCTTGAGCAGGATTATATTTCTCGTGGGTATTTGTGCTAATTTCAAAGGCTAGACTGACAGACAGTGTCTGAAAACAAAAGTATAGAGGGATGGATTTAACCAGAATGTTTTTCTTTCCAGAATCTAAAGTGGCTGTATTTTTCAGTTGCTGGACTGAAAAATACTTCCACGTCCTTGGAGGATCAAGAGCTATCAAAACAGACAAAAGGAAGATCTGTGGTTTAGTGGCATCACAGTTCACATGGTTCGTATTTCTACTAAGCTCACGGCGCTGTTTCACAGACCATGTGGCTTGGGATTGCTTTCAGACACAGAACTATGCACGGAAGTACAGATTTAGATACAACTCAAGATACATCCACAGATATTTGGTGCTTCTGAACAATCTGTATTGAATCAGACCTGCTTATATTAAAGTATTAAGTACATGTTGTCTTTAGAAATTTTCAAAGGCATCTTTGGGAAGTTGTTATGTGGAAAATTTAAGTAATAGCTTTAGACCAAAAGGACAGTGTACCATCTGAACAAACAGAGCCTGCATAGTATCTTTTAGGGTGAAGGACTATTTCACTTGCAACTACCATAGCAGTATCATTGTATCTTATTACTCTAGTCCATGCTCTAAACAAAACACATTTTTCAATTTCTTCCTCATTAAAACAGCAATTTTTGCACTCATTCAGAGCTCCCAACGCAGCATTGAGGAAAGAATAGTCTGAAAGAAAGGTGTGAGATTACTTTGGGAGTAGAAGAAAGTGGAGATTATCTCTTGAATCCTGAGAGAGAACTGCAGTTTTTGCCTGACAAAGGAGGCGAGTTTAAAGTCTCAGTGGCATAAACGCTGTGGGTTAACCCCATAGGTGGCTCAGCCCCACACAGCCCCTCGCTCACTCCCCGCCAGCGGGAAGGGGACAAGAATTGGGAGGGTAAATGTGCAAAAACTCATGGGTTGAGATAAAAACAGATTTATAGGCAAAGCAAAAGCTGTGTGAGCAAGTAAAGAGAAATAAGGGATTCATTCACTACTTCCCGTCAGGTGTTCAGCTATTTCCAGCAAAGCAGGGCTCCATCATGCCTGCTGGTTCCTTGGAAAGACAGACACTACAATCCAAGTGTCTCCCTCTTCCTCCTCTTCACCCAGCTTTTCTTGCTGAGCACCATGTCGTTGGCACATGTTTCCCACAGTCAGTTGGGGTCAACTCTCCCAGCTGTGTCCCCTCCCAACTCCTCCTGCCCCAGCCCTCGCTGGCAGGTCAGCATAGGAAACGGAGCAGGCCTTGGCTCAGCAATGGCTGAACCATCACAGTGTGGTCAAGGTCATTTTGGTCACAAACCCAAAACACAGCACCCTACCAGCTACTATGAAGTAGAGTAACTCCAGTCCAGCCAAAACCAGCACAATGAAGTAGTTGTAAAATTTGTTAGACAATCATATGCAGTCATAGTGGATGCTAGGAGAAAACAGGGATTTCTAGGAGAAAACAGTAAGCATTTAAAAACTAACTAAGCACCTTCTCCTTGAGAACCTGCGGTGAACAAGAAGTCCAGCTCTTAGCCTTGCAATGCATAGCTGAGATGGAATCTATATGAAAGCTTTGGCTAAATTTGAGTTATTCTTCTAAGTAATAATAATCAGCACTGTGGGCACTACTTGCAAATTAATGATTGGGTAAAAGAGTTGGCTTGGGACACGAATTGTAGCAAGTTATTAACTCCGTAAGTGCCTGAGCCAATGTCATGACTACTATGACCCTTTCAGGGTTCCCATTCTGTTTAGGAGTAGGGCTTGCACAGATCTCTTCCTCAGCATCACCCAATGCCAAGACAAAGCCAAGGGACGTGTACAGTACTGACACAGGCATCCTTCCCAATTCAGTCCCTCAGCTGTCAGTTTCAAAAGCTCTTTTGCACAACCTCTGACCTGATTCACTGCCAAAATCCTTGAGAGAGTGATATCCTGTCAGAGAGAGCTTGTGTCATTTGTCCTTACAGGACTCACTACCCAGAGAGAAGTAACCCTACAGCAGTGCCAAACAGAGTGTACAGCAAATATAGTGCTCCAGCACTTTCCTGCATCTTTTGTCTAGACTGTGAGCTCCTTGGAGCCCACATCCTCAGCAGAAGTGGAGGAGACAGGATTCAGGCACTTGAATTAATAAGGTTTTACCTCCACAGCTAAAAAAATCTTCTTTGGTACTTTTCAGTCTTTTGCAAATTTCAGAATTCCCCAATCTGAATCACAAACAGTTTAAAGGCAGATAACTGAGTCTGAACTCCTGTTTTGCACCAGAACTGCTAAAAGCTAGTGACCTGTCAAAGCCAAAGAGCAGATCTATGCCGATCCCCATTCTGGGTGCTGCGGTGGAAGGTTTTTTCTTCCAAAGAGCTCTGATCCCCATTGCAGAATAGCAGATGCATTATAGGATGATAGAGCACACACTGCTCATACCAGAGCTCCACCAGCACCACCCTAGCCCTGCGCTCTGCCTCCTGCAGCGGGCTGCTGGCCATCGCGAGGGAGTGCCAGGTACAGCCACACACCTGCATTACATAAAGCCAAAGTCACAGGGAATGGAATTTCTCAGTGTAACACAAGGAACAGCACTCTCTGAGAAACAGGCTATTGTAGGGTTTCTTCACAGTCCCTGCAGAGTCCCCACTCCTTTCCCTGGCTGTGGTGTCAGCCATCTCTAGAGAATCCCTGCAATGCATTCTTACTAGCACATCTGAAATGATGTGTCTGGAGAACTGCAAACTGGTTCAGATCACTCTAAAGCCCCCTTAGTGGTTAGTGCTGTGGGACATTAGTTCTGGATGACTAATTATTTGGTTTAAAAACAGGTCTTTTGTTTCTTGGACTATAAAGACAACATGACCACTTTCTGTACTTTTGACCCCAGGGAAAGAAAAGCCACAGATAATAGAATTAAACCCTCATTTCACTTGAGATAATATTTGTGTAAGCTCCCTTAGTAAAATGTCATGTACACTGCCAAGTCTGCAGGTTATCACTTCCACAGTTTGAGTGTTTGGAGACAGGGCTTGGAAGTAGGGGGTATTTGGGGGAAAGCTCTGAGAATTATAAGAGCTGTAACCGTAGAACTTTTTTCCTACTCAGCCCAACGTTTCCTTCAAGACTTGAGCTCAGACAAAATAACGGTTAGGATATTTTTTATTGGCCCAACACAGAAACATTATATAAGGTTTCAAGGCCACACAGACGATTTTCCCCCCTTTTAGTAAGGCTCTCTGTAGACTTTGCAGGGAGAAGAATCAACACATTCAACTGTGATTCCAATTGTGCTCTTCTTTCAAGGGGTTCTTTTAAAATTCTAAGCACCATGAAGCAAGAGTGCAAGTCCTTCCCATCAACACTCAGAGCTTTTTCCTTATAACTCTGAAATCACACCAACAATAATAAAGTATTGTGGCCAAGTGTTAGTTTGAGACATGTCATTCCATTCCAGGGAAGAAATGAGTTCTCCCTCCCTTTTCCTGCTGCAGTCCTGTTGTGTTTGGATGCCCATATGGTTTCAGGTAACCAAGATCAGACTCTTCCATAACTTAGGAACCAGTCCTTCCGTTGCCTTTTCCCTTCCCTATCAAGTTATCTTTCTTAAAACAGTATTGCTTGTAAATTGCACTACTAGCGTTTTTTGCAGAACGTGTAAGGAGGGAATTTCAAACTCTCTTTGACATAGGGAGTGCTCTGAGAAGTTGGGAGACCTGGTAACACAGAGCTTTTTTAGAATGGTTTGACTTCCCCATAAGGAAATGGGAGTTAAGAAGCTTAGCTCCAAAAATTACAAGTCTGTTCTTTAAACATTGTATTTCTTAACTGCAGAATACAGTTCCAGCCTTTCTGTGAAAGAATTGAAACTACCAGTTCTCTATTATGCCTGTCCTCTATTAAACTTGAACATACTTTTTTAGAGTACGCATCTTCATTCAGTAAATATACCACAGTATAATGTCTTCCTTAATTCACAGCTCCCCACTGTTTCTGCTTTTTTTTATCTCCATGTACGAATTATAGAGGCAAACCACTGGACTGCTGTGTCTTCACATACAAAGCTGGCTTTTGTGGATAGACCAGAGAAGGCTGCTGGAGCCAGCAGAAGGAAAACAAGAGACAAAGAAAAATATTAGCTCTGCTTTGAGCCGTATGCTTTGGTGTCTTGTTACAGAATAGTCAGTCTACAATGGAAATCAGAGTTCCCCACGCGATGCCACAGCTGCGAGAGGACACAACGTGCAGAGCGGATATGCATAGATGGATCCTTCTTCATTCAGCACCCCCCCTCACAGACCAGTGTCTGCTTTGAACAGCTCCAGAATGTTTTTTTTGAAGCACTTGTCCAAAAACACTGAGAAAACTGAGCTGTAAACAAGCTCTGGGAATAAAACAGAGAGGAGTGTGATGAAGAAAATTTGGAGAAAGCAATTAAAGCAACCTATATTGTTATGACTAAGTTGCAGAATCCTGGGATTGGAGCAACATGAAATATACTGAAGTGGAAAGATCCTGAAGTAATGCTGCTTAGGTCCTTTTGGAGTCCGTTATGCTTCTGGCGGTGACCAGTTCAGCATTACCTGCCAAAAAGCAATATGACCTCGCGCACAAGAGACTAGCTTTGCTGCTCGTGGCCAAGTCACAGTTGGAAGCACAAACCAAAAGTGACCAGGAACTCACTTTTATTCATTTCCACAGGAGACTGGCACTTGTCCCTCAAGACAGGCAAAGCCCAGGCAGCTTTGGGCAGTGGCAGTCAGAACCTTTCCTTTCCATTGACCAAGCACTTGTGTTTCCATCCATCATGTGGACCATGTATTTTAAAACATTGCTGCAGTGACTTGATGCTCATATACATACATATATGTGAACACACACACACAAAGATTTGTCTGACATTATCTCAGGAATTTGGAGAGATGTTAACTGGAAATATAGGTTGTGCATCACTCCTATTACTCCAATTTAAACCTGGCACACAGCCCAGCACTGCACCCCAAAAGTAATCACTAGATAGAAGAGTCTGTAATCTGGAAGGACAGATGTACAATAGACCATTTTTAAGGACATTAGATGACTTCTGTGGTTACTTAGTGTACACTATGCTATAATATCAAGCAATACAATGATCTCTTACTAAAGAGGAAAAGACTACGGAATGTTTGAACAAAAATCTTGGGGAAAAAAAACCTATAAAACTTTCCACAGCAGTTTAAACATATTATTTTAAAAATCATACTGTTAGTAAAACCTTCAAAATTCCACGTGAGGAGGATTATTCAGGCAAAATCCCAGAGAAACTTGTAGATAATTTCTAGTTATCTTACTGTTCAAGCAGAGTCCTTCCCAAGGATTTCCACTACTCATCCTCTGTTTCCACCCCTCCAACATAAAAATAAATGAATGATGGGTCTTCAGGGTTTTTTTTTTTTTAATATTCCAGATACTTAACATTGAGCAATATGCAGAATCCAGAAAAAAATCAAATCCTCCAAGTCTTCTTTTTTAGCTTTAAAAATGCTACAGAGGATACAAACACTATTTCTTCTCTTTTGCAGGTCACTTGTAATAGACAAGCTGCTTGTGATGCATTCCATGCTGGGACCAGCTATAAGCCATGCATCTGCTGAATTTAGGAATAAAGAGCTAGTCCATAAAATGTGGAATCAGAGGAGTGGCCTCAGGGGCATAATGGTGCATTACTTCTGTGAGATCAGAGTGTTTCACTAAAAGATATATATTGTTACAGGAAAAGGGCTTCCATGCTTTTTGATTCTGTCATTATTTATTGTTTGCACTGCTCATTCTGCTATGCTAGATCACACAGCAGAGGTAACGTGAGAGAACGCCCTGCATCTCACTCTGGACCTCACATTATTTGCCACTGCAAAGGAAACTTTCGTTATTAGAGCGAGTTGTGTGCAAGAACATTTAAGCTGTTGCTCATCTAAGACCCTTGGGCCTCCCAACAAGTGTGAAAAATATTCAGTTTAGGAATAAACTTGGTCACAATAATATTTCCTCCAGGACAGCCTTTCTCTTTTCCTTCTCATTAGAGAGATGCTTGTGTAAGCAAGGCCTCTGCAAGTAGTGCTGTTGTTAACTATCCCAGAAAACACCTTTTACAAGGAAAAGGACTTCAAACAGTTTTTCTCACTGTAGTCATTATGACCACAGTCTGTAATTGCTTACTTACATCATTACTTTCCCAGCTGAAAAATCATTTGAAGCAGGGAGTCTACATGGGATGAACTAGAAAGACTGAAGTGATTTATTTTTTAGTAAGGACGTTTACCAATAAAGATCACTATTTCTTTGGTGTCAGAAGTGCCACAAGCACTTGCTTTGCATGGTTAAGAGGACTATGATGACAAGAGTTGGCAGCTGCAAGAGGAAGAAAGATGGGGAATACCTGAACAAGTTCCACCTTCAGCCTCTTATCAATACTATTTTTAATTGCAAAACATCAGGGGGATCCTCTCTGCTGACAAAAGAGCCTGCCCTCAGTGGGACTCTCCTGCGGTGGAGCTCTGCAGGAGGACCTGGCCCTGAGGCTGCACCGCCGAGGGCCTTCCAAGCCAGAGACAAACCTGCTGGGCCAGTAAGGCCCTGAGAGGATTGCCCCGGTGTGCAAAAGCTCCATACACACTTTTCAGAGCACGTTCACACCTCAGTGATTCTCTCTGTTGCTCTTTCACATGCTCACTCTTCGAACTGAGACTCCAGAAGAAGGCATCCAGACTCAGCTACAACAAATAAAAACTCTCCAACTCCACCGCAGATGCCACATCTAATACCCACCATGCTGTGCACGCTGATGACATTCTGCTTTTCTGAACAAAATGGCAGAGGGCACTAAATCAAATGACATCCGATGTCTGCCACAGCCACTGGGGACCCCAATGGTTGGGGCAGAACCATCAGGTCCCCACCCATCCACAGTCAGTAGGAAATACTAAGGTGAAATATATAGACCATCCTTCCCCAGGATAATTTCCCATTTCACACCAACACTCAGTTATAGATTTCCATGTTTTCTCATAACAACAAAAAAATTCTCAGATAGTTGACAAATGCTTTTCATAATCCAGGCGACCAGCATCAATAACAGCTTTGTCTTTTGCCTTCTTATTGACTGAAACTCATATCAGCTGATGCAGGTCAGTCCTGTGGCTGTTGCCAGGCTCACAGGCCTATAATTTACCTGCTAATCCCACTTATTTATGATTTTCTGTGTTAGTATAGAACTTACCAGCTTCCACCTTCAGGTACTTCCTTACAGAGCCTGTTGTGGCTCTGGCTGCAGCCTCCTTGCTTTGCTTCCTGGTGAGCTCACAGACAGGCTTTGCTCCTTTCCACCTCTTTATTAAACAGTTTGATAGAGACAGACAGGAAAAAGAGAGAGAGAGGATGAGTAGGACACTGAGTGGCTTTGCCATGCAGACAACCTAATTTAACATCAGTCCCAGACTCAGTTCCAACCCTCACCCTCTTTAATATCAACAAGGGTAAATACCCATTCCATTCTGCTCAGGCCTTAATTACGAGAAGTCCCTAGGCCCTGGCAGGAACTGATAACCAGCTGACTGTTATCAGCCTAAATTATTTACTAGATACACCTGAAAATTGTGACATTTATAAAGCAAAAGCCAGTTTGTGATTAGCTGTGGATAGATTTCTTAAACCTTTTCTTCTATAAGGTTTTCTCTGTGGTGTAAGCTCATGAGCATATCACTGCTAAGATTTGTTGGGTAAAAAACTATAGCTTAGAAGCATCTTAAATTAATTATTAATTAAACCATCTCATGGGATTTATATGCAGGAATAGAAATACATTTCTTTAGATTAAGGTGGCTGTACACATTCCTGCAGCCTGATTTGCAGCTTATTGCTAAGTGCTATTTGGTCTTTCACATGCTCTTTGAATTGGTGCGATACCTGCCCTTTCCAAAGCTGGCTGTGATAGTCAGGCTGGGCAATATGTTTCTGCTTAATAACTTCACACATACAAGCAGTCTTGTCCAAAAAAGCAGAGCAGCACTGAGTGACAAGCAGGGATGGATTCCGCATGTTGGGGGGTGTCACTTTTACTAGGTAAATCAATACCATATTTCCCTTCTTATCTTGAAAGCTATGGGAGGACAAATTACATTAGCATGGATCTCTGCTTTGGCTCCTGCCATGCTCCTGCAGAACAGCAGGCTGCAGCTCTACAAACCTTTGCCCTTATGTGCTGTCATTCAGCTATTGGAAGGGCTGTGGCAGGCTTGAACACGCTCAGCGAGAACACATTTGGGGTATTTTTCGTGGATAAAATACAGAGGCAGTAGCTGCATGCACACTGGGAGCCAGCTGTGGCTCCTACTGCTGGTGAGTGGTCCCTGTTGGTTTCAGCTGAATGATGACAGATAAGACCAGTCTCATCTCAAGCCAATGTGACCGGAAGCACCATGAACACTAACTCTGCTCTACCTCTGCTATTTTTTGGCTCCTCAGAAAGTCCACTCATAGGTCAAGGGGGAATTTCTGGGTATGAATTCAAAGTTTGTCTCACTGCCCATAGATGATTCTGGGAGTTACAAACTATGCCAGAAAAAGATTGGCAGAAAATATACAGAATAGGATTACCAGATAGTAGTTAAATCTACTACACTGGTTTCTTTTGTCCCTTTTCAGCACTGGCTGAATTCTCCCAATTGAAATTATTCTATCAGGAGAAACCCAGCCACTTCTACCCTGTATTCAAGTCCCTAGAAGATGGAGGTGCCAGTATAGTTTGTTCCCAGACTTCTACAGAGATTAGATTGGATTCAGCTATACCTCTTAAAGCCTGGCAAAACTGGGATTGTCATTGAAGGAAAAGGTGCTTTACCGAGATGGTGACTCTGGAGGCATGGAGCCTGGCATCAGTGGGAGCCCTGTCACCAGCTGTGGCTACTGCAGGGCTGCAGCCACTGGCCAGCCTGCATGTCCCTCCCACCTCCACCAGGCACCGCAGCGGGTGCTGCCAGAGAACCCCCGTGTAAAATGTTCAGCAGAGCCCATACTGGGTGGGTTTGTGCTATGGGCCTAAGTTGTAAAGATGATACTTTCTATATAGAAAGCCTTGTCACTATCACACAAGGTGTTCTTTATTTCTTCTGAGCAGTTCTTGGCATCTACAAATGGAGTTTCTAGATAAGATGCCAAAACGAGCTTCATCTCTATAATCCCAGATCAAGTGAGAGCATCCAGAAGATTAATTTAGGCATTTTCTCTACAGTGCTGCTCCTGGAGAGACCCAAAACACCCCCTGTAACTCGGGTTTGCTCTCTTTTCTTAGGTCCTCCATTTTTATTGTGGGGCAGGCTGTGAGGAATAAGTAAAGAGGGTAAATGACTTATCCCCACAGTACAAGTTCAGTCCACCCTGCTGGACTGGCAGTGGCGTTGCTCATGTCAGGTGACCTCCCACTGAGAACACTGGTTGATCAAGGACTTCTCAGTGGAGCCAGACAGGAAACCAAGCAAGGTCCATTTGTGTTGGAGCAGCCATGCTAGAGAGGAGCGTCCGTCTCAGGCAGGCAGGCCACACATGCATCAGTAAAACGCCAGTGACGATGGCGCTGAGGACAGCAGTCCCAGAGCCACCAATGTCTGTAGGATCCATCTGTCTGCAGAGACACCAGCCATATGGAAAACGCATAGTGGGAATGGTTCCCAGATTGGGTTAACATCCAAACTGGGCCTGAGCACTGACTGGAGAAGGCTAGCGGCCTAAGCCAGTGCTGGGCCAAGGACCCCACTAACAGTTCAGCGGCAGGTGCAAATGAATTCCAGCACCCCAGAGTGTTTGAATACCGGCACAAAGGCGACCTGCATGGCAGCTCCCACCCCTGTCACTGCTGCCCATGGGAGAGGGGCACTCAGCAGCGTCCCCCCAAGGCACCCACAGCTCCCAGCCACTGCCAATCCCGCTATGCCAGGGAGGTCTTCCATGAGGAATCTTTGCCTTCAGTGAGTATAAAAGATGAGCGTGATTTTTGGAGGCTGGGGGAGTGCTTCAGACTGAAAAATTATCATTGGAGACTGTGTGTAGGGTTAGAGGTTAAAGATGAATTTGTATTTTATAAAACAGCTTCTCCTGCACTGACTTGTCAAATATTGATGTCAGGGTCCTATATTTTCCATACTAGAATGATGATCTTACGTATTCTGCTCAAATAAGATTTTAAAATCTGGTTCAGGTGCCTGTGATATCAGCAGGAAAAATATGGAAAGTCCTAACCCCAAGTTCTGGCTGAAATAGTAAATAGGATATGCTATTTAAATCTTTCTTTTAAGATGCATTTACCTTACATGCCTGCTGGAAAAAACAGCATCTGAGATTTTGTACTGCTTTGTGGTTCTTTCTGTGTTTTTTGGTAATCGTGAACCACATTTGAAGGTGCTGGTTTTTTTTTCCCAAAACAAATATCAATGCCTGAATATACTGCTAGACATTTCACTGAGGCAATTCATTAATATTCTGAGAAGAAAACAGGTTAGTTAATGCTGTCTTTAATACAAATGTCATACAAGAGGATATAAGACATAAAAACTGTATATATATGCTTGATAGTAAGTTGGACACTCAGCAAACTAGTCAGAAAATATAATTGCAGCAGGGTGAAATGCAGAAAAGTGGTCTGTACAGCCACAGCCTCATCACCCATGGGGACATATCATATCTGCCAGCCCTAATCCACTCCAAAAGTCAGTGCTGAAAAGGCCAAGTCCCTTCTGGGCTTTAAACAAAGAAATTAGATGCAGAAAAAGAACTACATGCATTTTGCAAGGATGAGTACTGGGTCGTGGGTCTTTATAATTTTTTGTAAAGAAAACCTTCCTGAGATGGTTATTCTCATGAACAGCCAAAACAGACGTCCTTCTGACAATATAATTTGAAACTCCAGAAACATAGTTCAGGATCAATCCCCTGTTCACATACGTACAGTCTTTATTTACTTTGGTTTGGGTTTTTTTGGGGGGGATCAGTTTTGGTTTGGGTTGGGCTTATTTTCTCTGTTAAGTTTTTTTCTTAGCTTGAATTTTACAGCACTACAAGAAAAAAATAACTCAGTATTGATCCTTTAAGGTTAAGAACTTGGTGCACTTAAATTATTCTAGCCCAGAGAGTTTGAAATTTATAGTCCCTCTTGAACCTCCCTGCCTCACCAGCTTCCTTGGGAGGACCCTGCTGCAGGCTGCACGCCAACTGCAGTAAAATTTAAAGAGGTGAGAGAGAAACTTCCCAGAAAATATAAACATTTCATGGAAATGAAATAAGTCTTCCCTTATAGGAACTCACCTCAGCAAGCTTTAGATAAATGGAAAGGTATTCAGAATTGTAAGTGGATATAAAGTGTAGTGTTTTAGATACATTTGTTTATGAGCAATGCAGAAATGTGCATTGTCTTAAGAGGGTCAAGCCAAAGCGCAGGGGCTGCCCCTGTCCCGAGGCTGAGCCCGGGCTGCAGCCAGGTCTGTGCCTCCCCCGGGACTGACAGCAGCCACTCACACCTTCCCCTGGCACAAACCCTGGCCTCCCCCTGGCACAGAAGCCACGGCCCCGAATGCACGACATCCTGTGAGGGATCGGGAATATTCCCCAAATTCGGGGATGGGAGACTCCGAATAACAGCGAGGAGCAAGGCACTGGAAAGAGCTCTCTGTCTACATCTGCCGCCTCTGGCTGACACAACGCAGAAGGCTCACGTGGCTGCACAATAACAACTGTGCAGAGAAATAAAGTGTGAGCATTAGAAGAGCTGTAAATTCCTCAGCCCCGCTCACTGGGCACGGGCTTGGAGGCCCACTCCTCCTGCAGCCTCCATGACCCTCGTTTCCTCAGAAATCCCACCACAGCCGAGGAGGGGCTGGGAAGATGCTGGGAAAACGACATGCTGGAAGCAAGAACGGGGACTCCAGACAGGAACATTTTGCCTGGGAAGGTGCTGGAGAATTCCAATCCAGCAGTGGCTCAGAAACGCAAGGGGTTTAATGCGCATCCAGTGCTGCTCTCATTCTGAAGGCCTCTGTTGTGACCTCAGAAGGAACATGCCAAACGCATCTAAACATTGCATTTCTGGTAATACTTCTCGCACAGTCGGTCATTCATCCCACGGTGACTTATGCAAAGTTGAAGGGTAAATACAAGGTGTGTGCACTGCCTGGCCACATCACGCTGTCCCGAGCAGGGGTCTGCTCCCACCCCAATTGACCCCCAACAGCAGCTTCTCCTTGTAAGTGCTTAACTGGCCTCTACATGTACCCACAAGAAACCATATGTTCACTTCTGTACATGCACTGAAATCGCAGATAAAATCATAGAATCATAGAATGGTTTGGGTTGGAAGCGACCTTAAAGACCACCAAATTCCAACCCCCCTGCCCTGGGCAGGGACACCTCCCACCAGACCAGGTTGCTCAAAGTCCCATCCAGCCCAGCCTTAAACACCTCCAGGGAAGTGTCATGCCTTTATCAGTCTTGTCACATTTAATAAGAAATATAGGAAGGGATGCACAGGATAAATCATGCAGATTTACCAACTGTTCCCAAGTTCTTAAAAACATTTAGCAAAGTCTCTGCAGCTCAATCCCTAAGGTTTCCTGTGTCACTCAGTGAAATTTAACTCTATGCTACCACTGCAGACATCACTTATGTGGATGTGTTTCTGTGAGAACGAACCAGCAAAAGCAGAGAAGTGATGCTGCACTCCAAAATGCCATTGTGTGTCACAGAACGGGTGCTCGGGATGTTTCTAATGCATAAAGCAAGGTCACTGCTCTCCTTCAGACACCACAGGCAGATATCAGCTAAGGACGAAGGAAGGCAGAAGCTTCTGAAACACAGATCAAGCCATGAGCCATGCTGTTTCAAGATACCTGCTACTGAGATCTTGCAAGTTTCTGTCTGGGCAGGCAGCATGTCTTTGAAATCGAGCTGGAAATTTTCTCCCTGCTTCTTCCACAGTTGGAAAAGCTGTAACTACTTTCCAGTAAACACACACACATGGATACACCGTGGCTGATGCTGTGGTAAAAGTGTTAAACTGGGGAGACAACTGCAAGTTCTGTGGGGCCAGAAGCACCCCCTCCATAGGACTGGGTTGACTGCTTCAAGTCTCATTCAAACTTGACAGAAATCGTCTGGATTTGACCTTGATTGCAGCTGACCTTGTCTCAAACCCTTGTCTCTGTGATCTCTGTTCAGTCAAGCCAAACTCTCGCTCCTTGTCTCTCCTATTTCGCTGTGCACCTCAGAGAAGGGGCTGCCTTTCCTTCCTGTGCCACAAATATCCAAGGAGCCCTTCATCCTGGTCAGGGCCCCTGAATTCTGCCTTTATTATGGTTACCATGTGCATTATGAGAGCTGATTAGGCAATGAATCCCATGTCAACAATGTAAAAGAAAAAGAAAAAAAGGTCACAAAGCCTGGCATTTCCCCACACTGTTACTGACGAGAATGGTTCCTGAGGTTGGGTTTCCTTTCCCAGTTGTTTCTACAAAAATGTGAAAACCTGAATTGTTTAGAAGCTTAAACCCATGCAATATTTGTGCAAAGGAAATACATTCTGTGAGTATTCAGCTCAAATTTTTTCTAGAGGCTCTTTTTTTTTTCATTTTTGAATGTTTGCTTCTTACATACCAGCCGACCTCAGTAAGTCCTTGCTCAGCAACTGAAAGCTGGCTTCATCTTTACTGACATCACTAAGAGTTTTCACAAAGTTCTTTTAAAAGGAGTTTTAAGAGACAGTAAGCAGAAATCTTGAAGAAAAAGTTGCCAAAGCATACATATGGAAAGGAGACAGTGTCACCCCACTCCTGCATGAAAGTTTGGGGAATGACCCTAGGGAGAAGCATCACAGGCCATAAATCTTCATTTTAATCTTTTAGCCAAAAGCCATCTTTCTAGTCAGCTAATGGCATTTTGACAGGGTGTGCAGCTGAATTTCTGTAAAAGTGAAATAAGGGGTACTGCAGGAAGATTCAGTAGTTTAGAGGCAAAATTCTTCACACCAGTGCCTTTGAAATGGGAGCACTAGTGTTGAAAGTCTGCTCTCTCAGAAAAGCTTTATTGTCCACAATTTATTTTACAAGTTTTACGAGTGAAGTTACAGATCAAACAAGGATGTCATTGCTTTAGCCAAAAGCAGACAGGGTATGGACAGAGAGGTCTGCAATGCCCCCATGGTCTCTACAGTCCTCTTAATTTAAGCCTGCAGCCTCTTGACAGTCACGGAACTGTTCCCAGCCTCCATCAGTCCTCACCACATCATTAGTTTGTATCCTGGGCTGCCTCCATTTCTGCCATTCCTGTACCCTGGACCACTGTCTCCCAGTGCTTGCACAGCCCACACATGTGGGTCTCCGGAAGAGACTAGCGTGTTGGTTTCACAGCTTGGATAACCTGTGCCTGTGTTGGCAAAATTCAGTCTGAGATCTGAGTTGGATGTCTGGCAGCCTCCACCCTGCCACTGTGACCTCCCATGGACCAGGAGTGATGGAGAAGGGTGAGGACTCTGGTGCTTTAGAGAACAGCCTCAGTGCCAGGGCTACCCACAGATTCATGGCCAGAGAGGTACTTTTCCCCAAAGTCATAGTCAGCCTGGTCAAGTACATGATTTCTCTTGGCCTTTAGTCCATGCTTATGCTTGTGTTTGCTCCTTTTCTTCACCTTTCTGCTAATGAGATGGAGTAACTTATTACCCCCGTGGGCCTTGCTGTACCCCCAAGGGGTTTCCTGCGAGCACAGAAGACTAGACACATAGGGGTTCTCGGGAACATGTTTTAGCATTTCTGAAAAGCCATCACTTACAAATTCTGCTGCGAAGGCACAGGCAACCCCTGAGTGTAAGCATTGCATGAGAGGAGAAAGAAGCCAGGGCTTGCTGTCACTGTTTAATGTATCTGCAGTAGCCTGAGGGTGTGCATGGAGGAGGCAGAGGGATAGCAGCAGTGCTGCAGCTTCACTCTTTTTGTGACATATTACATCCAGAAGAGAAAGAATTGCCTTGTAGGGAGCATAAATCAGGAGGTGCTTTCAGCTTTTAAAATAAGGTAAAGTTTGTATGAATATAATTATAGCCTCTGATGCAAATAAAACAAGATGTGACAGATACAGAAGGCTGCCACTACTAAGCTAACGCTATAAAACTTCAGTAAGTGACTAGCATTTGGCAGGAAGTTCAAAGAAGATTTTACTCTCCCCTGACGTTGATACTGTGTCTAAGATATCTCTTTTTAAAGCTTTTTGTTGAATTTTATATGCTTTTTAAAACAATGATTAGTTAGGATTGCCTGAGCTGCATCATTTAAGCCAAATTTATTGATTCCAAAGTACCAAATAACTTTCTTCAGTCACCAAAAAGCCATGGTATGCTCTTTGGGGTATTTGTTTCTTGACAGTGATGTTACATTTTCATACTACAAACATTCTATTTTCGAAATTCAGACTATTTGAGGTTATTATTTATCTTGTCTCTAAAGCCAGTCTTCCTGCACCTCTCTGAAAGACTACTTCACTCTATGTGTCCCACAGACAAATACATGGAGTTTTTATACACACACACAAATGGACGTTCACCTAGCAGCAACGAAGGGTTCAGTTCCTCCACACCCCAAATGGCTCCCTGTGGCTGTGGGCACCCTATGACAAGAGCAGCTGTCCTGACTCCCCCTCCAGACCACTGTCCCTGGAGTCTGAGAAGGTTCACCTTGGAAAGAACTGCCATATGCATGTTCTGGTCTTACAGTCTTCCCTCAACATCCCTGACAGTCCCTGTCAGAAACAGGACCACAGACTTTTGGTCCGATCCACTACAGCTCAGTGGATCGGAGCTCACAACCTCAGTGGTTGTGAGCATCTGGCTTCCAGGCAACTGCTCTGACCAGTAGCCTTTATTACTCTTCCATTAGCAAGACACAGTTTCATATGTCTTTTCATAAAAGAACTGGTCTATAATGAGGCTTTTCGGAATTTGCAGCTTTAAATTCCAAAGTGTCCTCCAGTTTGGTTTTTGGATTTTTTAACAGACTGCTTTCCTTATGTGTGCAGCAGAGCAGTGTTCAAATATGTAGGCAATGTTCTCTGTAAGGTGTGCAGGTTTTGTAAATCAATATAACAACATTATTTATATGTCAGGTAAAGCAGTTGAATCAGGTACACAATATCTAGAGGACTGTCCTGTCAGGAATTTGCAGGATTTAGGGATTCTGCTTCCCTCTTCTAGAAGTTACCCAACTGTTCCCCATTTGACTGCTCAGATACTCACCAAGTGATCAATCACCATGACTCCTCACAAAGATAACATTCTGAGTAAGAGTAAATTATAATGATGAAGTCTCCAAGGGAGTATTGAAGCAAACTATAATTACAAAAGGTTACTATCTATGACACCTCTAACTGCATATTCCTTATCACCAGGTCTCCTACAATTTGTAACCTTAATTTATAGCCTCCTGGGCTACATTTATCTTATAAGTTGCCAAATTTCTCTGACCCCTAAAATACTCAGAAATTGGGTTGCCTGATATACATTCTCTGTTTTGTAAGGCCAGACGCTGTAAGGATCATAATCACCACTGCCATAGCAGTGGCTTCATAAGCAGGGATGCATAATTCACAAAGAGATGTGCAGCCATGGCTTGCATTGCTTTTACTTCGATAAATATTGATGTTGTTGGCAGACATTTTCCCCATGTAAATAGAGCATGGTGCTGGCTGCCCTGGCCTTCAGAAATGTCTCTATGCCTCTCTGAAACAGCATCTTTTTTTTGTGTGGTAGGTGACCTTTACATCCCAGGGACGTTGCACAGGGGTGCCATGCCGTGCCATGCCATGTCAGAAGGGCTGTTTGTTCACATGGCTATTCCCTGACCAGGCCATGCCATCTGCACGCTTAGAGCAACACAGAACAAAGTGCCAGCTTTTGCTCCCTAAGTAGGGAGTTCTTACTCTTCATCCAGGACAAGGTATTCTACCATCAGCCAATTCCAAAAAGAAACCTTCCTTTTGTTACCTGGGTACAGCAATTCCCCACATCACTAAAGCAGACCTTTCTGTACAGTGTCATGCACACACTTCAGCATCAGTTCTGCTCTGGCAAATTTCTCCGACCCTTAGAATGGGCCCTCAGAGAAACACCCAGCACAGAGAGCGCCCACACAAAGCATTCAGATTCCCCCAGAGGGGAATCAGAGTCTTGATGCCACTCAATGCAAATGTCAGCTTTTGTGCTGCCAGAGTAGGACTGGGTGCCTATAAATCTTTGATCAGAGACAACTAGAACCACAAATTGGAAGTTCCTGAAGAAACCCATCCAGGCACCCACAGGCTTAAACTTCCTGCTCCGCTGCCTTTACTGTTGTTAACCCTAAAGCCAGGTCCCAGAAAGCGGGTGTCTCGCCTTGTTGCGCAGCAGGGAAGGGCAGGAGAGCCCACAGCTTGCATGGGCCCACGGGCTGGTGTAAACCCCAGGTATAACCGGAGCTGTATTGTTTTGTTTGTCTTCCTTAGGTCAGTGCAGCAAAAGCAAGGGGAACATTACCATGTGCAAAATGGGGTACGTGACATAGGAGACGGTTACACCGGTCCCTGCCATTCTCCTCTGTCTCTCACTATTGCAGGCCATTTAGTCTTCACCTCCACGGCAGTTGTGAGAGCCTCTAAATCATACCTGCTTTCACTCTTGAGCAATATGACTTTCACCGATTCACTTAGTGTTTTGAGTGTAATAAAGTTTTGCAAAATGACCTTTTTTCCAACCCCACTGAATAAGACTTTCCCAGTAACCTAATACTGGTTGGTGCCAAAGAGCCCGCAGTCCTCAGCCCTGCCTGCAAAACATCCCTCCCGCACCCCAGCACCTATTCCAGTCTGAGATGATATCATAGCTCTCCTGAAGGATGGGAAACAGAGACAGAGAGTGACAATGGCAGCAGAGAGCAGCCTTGGGCAAAGGAAAACAGAATCCAATGCACCTACATCATAACAGCCAGCAACAACTTCCCCCGTTGATGCTGCCACAGCAGAAGCTCTGGGGCAGTGCTGGGAAGACCAAGTAGCAGCTGTGGTTCACACTGTTCAGAGAAACAATTAATGCAATCAATTACTTTCTAAGAATGTCTTGTCTAATGAATCACCGGGCCATTAACATGAACAGTTGTAATGTATATTCCCAATGTCAGTATTGCTTGAATAATCTCCAAGGGAATAATTAGAAGAGCATCACGTGCAATGCATTACTGGATCCTAATAAGTAAAACGACTCCCTAGTATACTGTCAGTGATTTAGAAAGGAGTCAGTGGATGGAAGACAAAGAAGAAGAGAGAGTGGTAAGATATGTGAGTAGCTGATGTTAATGCCTTGCTGTGAGAATTTGATGTGAAGCAGAGAAGGAAAGGAGTTATATAAATTCAACGGTCAGATTGTTTCCAGAAGTGAGATTTAGTCCTCCCTGTGTCTAGCCTACAGCCTGACTTGCTCCCTATTTATTCTAGACCCTGGTGTCTACATAATCCATACTGCAGTCATGACAGTTCATACTTAGGTTCCTTTCTAGTTAGCCAGTTAGTTCCATCCTTGAAGCAAAGCAAGCAGAGCTGGCTGAGTAATTCACACAAGGGATACTCCAGGCAGCAATTATGCATGAGAAGAGGCAAATTTCCCTGCCTCTGTCCAGGCCAGGCTTCTAACATGACCCCAAAAGCCTCCATCCACCTTTGTGCCATGACACAAGGCACAGAATGTTCATTCTCTATGCAATGTTTTAAAAATGATCAAACTCCCCGCACCTTTCACTACTACAGAAATTACAAGTAGGTGTTTTGGGAGTATAAGGCATCCAGAGAAGACATGACTGACTTCTCCAGAGTATGGACGGACATGCCCTTCCCCAAAGGATGCTAGCCATGAACAACACAGACGTGACTCAGTTGACATCATTTGGGCTGGATGCCAGGGTCCTCTTTCTGGCATGGCCCAGCAAATAGATAGGGAGATGGATGTAATATAGCTGTAGACATAGCGGAGCAGGGCCTTAGTCTGTCTACCTCAGCTTCTCACCCTTATAAGCTATTATGGGTATTAATATTTGTATAGGTCAAAATTACGGACCAAGTTAAGCACTGTTACAGCCTGTATCTACTCATACCCTACACAATAAGAACTGGTAGAAATAGGGGCAGCATAGGAGAAGGTATGTTAATTTGAAAGCTTATTTGAAAATAGGAAAATGTGGACAGTGACTGGCAAAACTGACTGACTGGATGTAGCTTCCTACCTAATAGTAAGTAGGATATGGCAGCAAGATGCTATAAACCATGACAGACCATGGAGAGAAGTCAAGCATGCACTTGAGGCAGTGAAGAGAGCCACTGGAAGGATGACTAGAGAGCTTGGGTGAAAACTATCTTTGTAGATTGGGCAGGGGGACAGGGAAAGGAAGTCTAGAAAAGCAGGCTGCAGTATTGGAGCAGAAAATGATGACAGCTTTAGTAAGAATTTTTAATACTTAATCAAGTTGAAAATTATTCAAACAACAAGTGAATTCCTACTCTCTTTCCAGGTACCTACAAGTCTGTCTGTTAAGCAGCATCTTGTATCTGTTTTTTTTAGAGTATAAGGCAAATTATTGTCTGTCATCCTGTTTATACTAATTATGAGAAAGATGTAAGGAGTACTGATCCCATGGCTGTCAAATTCATCAAACTATTCAGCAAACTCAGGGCTGCAGCCTGTGAGCATGAAGAAAAACTCAGTGTTGAAGGGCTGCTGTTGTCTCTCAAATATTCCATGAACTGTACACACCTGCTGTGTTTTGGAATGCTGGCAGCAAAATTCATTGCTGCTGAACGTCGGTACGCAGGTGGATAACCAGCAGCCTGGTAAAGAAGCCTTATCCCTTATCCCACTTCCTTCTTTCCCGCTGCCTCCTCCCCCAATATTTATTTAATTTTAGATAAAATAGATCAATATGGTGCTTGAGCCAAAGCTTTAGGAAGCACCTGGCTCTGATCCTCCTGGTCCTTCGTAGCAAGCAGGATCTTAGAGCTTACTGTAGGTTGGTATAAAGCCAAACCTCAGAGGGACTTCCAACCCTAAAGGGCCTTTACTAGTGAGTTCATGGGATGGGAACTGGTACTCGCTGAATGTCCAGGGCACAGGAAAGTCTCTCTTACCAATGTTACCTGGGGAGCGGGGGGAGGAAGCCAAAACAGGGAAAGAGAAAAAAATAAGGAGACATTTGTCCGCTGCTGAACTTTCACCACCATGTCTTGGGGAGAAAGCATGTCCTGCCCTGCTCCACCAGATTTGCTCTGCAGTCTCCTGACTGATCATTTCAGGATGGTTATAAATGTGGAGAGGTGCTGCTGCTCTGCAGCAACAACCACGGCTTTCCCTGGGAGCAGACACCATGTCTGCGCAGAGCCTTGAGGGGCCTCAAGAGCTCCACGGGGAGCATGTGTCCCTGGCAGGGAACGCTGACCCACTGTGCACCATTTTCCCACAAAAAGTGGGGCTGAGGGTCTGCATGTCCATGGCACTGTAAGTCCATTATTACAAAATTAAGCTAAGCTGGCTCCTCATAAAATCCCTTTGGTGGAAAAGCTCCCTGTACACACCTAAGACTCTGAGAAGACATAAATAATTCACTGCCCTGCATCTTTCTTACTGCAGAAAAGATGTCAGGTAATACTGACATTATAAGAACATAGAGATACACATCCACCATCCACATTTTTTTCCTCATAAGGATGAAGAGTACACTAAGTGACCTTCCTTTCCAATAGGATAAGAAATCTAATGCCGGCTTAAGAAACTTAAAAGTTGTTAGCAGTTATATATTACTGGCAACATATTTTACACTAGGCAGCTATGAAAAAAAGCCATAAAAAATGCAATTAAATGTCTGAACTGTTGCTATTTTGGAAATTAAAACAACACACAGTATCCTTGCTGCAGCTTATATTACTTACTTATGACTTGTGCACAGTTATTTTCACCAGTTTAACCATGCTTCTTTTCCATAAAAGTCTGCTGTTAATAGGTCCTTTGGGAACCCTGAAAATAAAAAGATCTGTAATAAAAAAATTAATAACATTGAGAGAAAACTCAAGTTAGAAAGGCTTTTTAGAGCACATTAAAGGTTCCATTTAAAAAAAAAAAGATATATATAAATTTGCAGAACCCCCCCAGTGCTCTGTAGCAGGTAAATCCAAACTACCATTGTTGAGAAGTAGAAGAAGGGAAGTCCAGTCAAGAGAATGTCATGGCTTTGCTACGCGCATGACTTTGTGATTATTGAGAGTAGTACCAGACTGTCTGATGTTGCATTAAAGAATCTTGCTCTCCTGATAAATTCATGCACAATAATATAGGGTGCCACTGAACATCAGTCATGTTTGCATTATTTCTACATATAAATTCTTCCTTTACATGACAAATTCTAAAGGTAGCACTGCCCAATTCACTAAGCAGAAAGTAGAAATCAGATTCATTTAAGGTTACAAATATTCCAAACAGAGACTGTAAACTAAGGGAGAGAAGAAAAGAGAATTACACAAACAAATGTGTAACTGAATATCACCAGTAGAATGCTGGTAGAGTGTTGGATTCTGGACTTCTACGGTTTCAAAAGATAATGGTTTTCTCTTCCCTGTTGCTCAGAATTTGTCACGTATTTATCTAATTGAACACTGATGTGTAGGGGGAGGTTTTATATAGCAGGACTACAATGGAAATGGTAAACTGTCTGACAAGGCAGAAAAGGAAATGTTCAGCATATAGTTCTGTCCCAAATGAGAGAAAAATTCACCAAAAATGGTTATATTGATGGAAAGTAATGAAATAAATTTCATCAGAGTGAGTCTCAAGGTTACTAAAGAACAATAGTTTAAGTCAGATATTTTTAAATCAGCAAATCCAAATCATTTGCATCCAAGCATTCAAGAAGAAATAAGTAAAGATTGACTTGAACTTTCAATGCTAATTCTTTCAAGAGGCCTTTGAACATTTGGCAGTCTGGAAGAAAATTAATTTTTATTTAGAAAGAATATATGAAGTAATCCAAGGGTAGCTAAGCCAGTAAAACCAGTCTTCAGTTTCACCATTATTTTAACAATGGTTGACAGGTAGACTTAGAATCAATGACATTAAATTCAAACTTATGGAGAATAATTCTGAGACTACATCCATTGTTTTCCACATAGATTGCTAAGATTGATACAAATACTGCTGAAAGAGGCTTCACTACAATAAATGACTCGTTATAAGACCAAATTTTAAGTTAGAAACCAAAAAAACCCACCTTGACACAAAAGAGTAAGCAACATGCGAAGTGGATTGAAAATGGCTAATGGATAATGACAAAACATGTTTGTTAAGAGGAAACCATTGCTTAGTAGGCACGGCTCTAGAAAGGAACTGAAACCGTGTAAATTCAGCCTAAAATTGTCAGTGTTGGGTTTTGGACTTTTTTCCTTTTACTGTGAAGAAAGCTAAGTAACTTATTGAGAGTTGTAGTAAACTTTCCCTAACAGCATTTTTTTTCCATAGAGATTATGCGTTCTTGCAAAAATGAACTCTTTAGTTCCAATGTCATGACTTGTGTGAAGTCGGTGTCTTACGTTCTGTGGGAGGTCGGGGGAGGGGAGAGGTTCAGTCCTAGCCCTTCTTTTTAATCCAACATAACTACTCAAGTGATTAAAAAGAATTATGTGAATTGATCACACCCAAAAGAGGTCACCATCAGAAGCCAGTTCTGTTTATTCTCATGTCCTCTAGACTTTGCAATGCAAAACAATAATGGAAGAGCACTTCTGTGAAAGCACACGCAAACTCCTTGATGAGACGGAAACAACTCTGAAGACAAGTGATAAAAGCCCAGATGTGTGAGAAGTCTTACTCTGCAGCCTTTTAAACTTCAGACTTTGGTGTGACATATATATTAATATCTAAAACATCCTCCGCGAAGATGAACAAAGACTAGTGGACTACAGCATACTATATTGCCACTAGAGCTGCTGTTTTTATTAGTCATTATCCCAGCACCCAAAATGTGCCAGGCAACAAACAAATGTGAAAAGAAGTACTAAAATACAGGTTATCTGAGGGAGAAAAACTAAGAATTGCAGTACTGATCCTGTTATGCAAGAAACTTCATACGATTTGAACTTTATGATAGTAGGCAATCAGAAGTGTATGGTGAACACTAATTGCACATGCAGAGACCAAGCACCTGGGTTTATAGTTTTATAACCAAACGTTGCTGGCAATGTTCATATAGTCCTTTAGTGGCAATGGCAGCCAAGACCTAGGTCTCTGACAGCTTCTACGGACTCATGGCAGAACACTGGTGCCGACTACATTAAAAGAGTAAATGATCATGCGTTACTGAAACTCTTGCTTGCTCTCCCTAAAGAGCGTCTGTGCAGCTGGAACTGCCTTGCTGCATCAAGAAGCAAAATGGTTAAAACTGGTGAACTGACATCTGGTGCTCCTAAAGAGCCAAGAATGTTACTGCAGGGGTCACAAGGTGAGTTGCGTGGTCCCCGCATAAAATGAACTAGGAGATTTCATGTACAGAGTATCACATTTCTGAGCATATTCTTGACAACTTATCATATACACATCACCACTGTTACAAATGGGTCGTAAGAGCAGCCCCCTTTGAATGCAGTGCTTAAACATACAGTATTCTTCCAGCAAAATCTCTGGTTTTGAAGAGATTTGAAAGCCATACATTTTTAAAGCAATGTGCTCAATATGAATGAATGAGTCCCTGCAAGGTGTAGACAATGACTAACCAGCAGAGACAAAGACATTTATACAATTTCCCCCACCTTTTTATTTAATTCTTCTATTAATCTACACACCTACCTGGCAAAGCTGGCAGCAAGAGGGAAGCATCATCTATGGAAACTATTTTTGAAATTATGAGGATGTAAAATGTATTTTGAGCTCTTAGTGGTGTTTAACAGGAGAAATGTACTCCATGTGCTGCAGAGCAAAACCAGCACATTGCCGCCAGCCAAGAGGGCACAGCCATGGCCTGGTGGCTCGGCTGGCAACAATGGGCACTGTCTGCTGCCCTTTGCCGGCCCTGCACCTCCCATGCCCCGTGGGTGCCTCAGCCTGTCCAGCAGCAGCGGCTCTGCCCCCATTGATTACCCAGGCACTGAAGCAAAGCCAGCAGTAACACCACAAATGCACAGTGAAACACATTTGCTTTTTCTTATGGCAGAATTTAAAATTTTAAATGGGTTTGCATTTGCGATGCACTGAGTGCAGAGAGCTGATACAATGATCAATCAATCAAATATCAGACGATCAATCAAATATCAGCTGATACAATGGGGTCAGACAAGCTTCTGAGTACAGGGCTTCTTCATGTCTGAAATAGCATCATTTAAGAGACAACAGAAGAGAGAAATTCAAATTGGAGAAGGGAGGCAAGGTGAGGTGAAACCTTCTCCTCCATAGAATTCTGGCTGTTGGACATTCCACATGTCTCCTCTGACTTCCCTTGGAAGTGCCAGTTTCTTCCTGAACACTGCTCAGGGCTTGTCCAGCAGAAGCAACAGCTTTTACTATCTCTAAAGATGTGAAAGAAACCTTGGATGTTATTTCTTTCACTGTTTAAAATCTGCTAAGCATCTGCTAATCATCCCGTAATTTCCACAGGATGACCAGGAGAAAAGCCTTTCCTGTCCTCAGCTGCATTTGTTCTTACATTATGAGAAAGGGTAAATGTCAGAGTATCATTTTCTGTGGACTTTTTTGACTTCTCAATATTACATTCCTTTTTTTTTTTTTTCATCTCTTGTCTCACCAAACCAAGTTATTTACATAAAATTGAACTCTTTGTGTTGTCTGCCTCTGGACTCACTGATCTTTGCATTGTATCAAGGAGAGAAGTGGACAGAGTAGCCCTAGAGCTTGGATCTGAGTAATGCAATTATAATAGTTTTTAGTTTGTTTGCCTAATTTTTATTTACCACTTCTCTTTGAGTAAGGGTTGGACTTTCTCTGCAGAATTTTCTCTCCCAAACCATCTATTCTCCCTCTTGCCAGCAGCCAAGATATGTTCTCACTCCTCTGCAAGTCTGAGGGCCCTCAGGCATCCTCCACCCACACTATCGGCACTTCCAGGGATTCTGCTTTGCCCTGGCTGCACAGGCTCTGGAATGCCACGCACACCTGGGGAGCGCTCGGGAGAGCAGCCCTGCTCTGAACAAGGATATCCCTCTGTTGTGCTTCTACATCTCACTCCTTCACTGTAGCCTTCTGTCACCAGCAGCAGCCATGCCAAAGGCACCTTATCACCAAAGAAAAGTTACATTTTCTTGAAAAGTATGTCAGTAGAATACTTCAAAGCCACATTTATTATAAAATTCATTCTTGATCCCAGATATTGTCCCTTAGAAAGTTCACGTGTATGTGTTCCAAATTGTCTTTGTCGTTCAGTTGCTCTGTAACTCTGTAACTCTCTGGCAATCTGACAGCACATACTGACGAGCAGTGACACTACAAGTCCGACGAGCTACTGATGGTTTTATGAGTTGTAGCTAAGAGATACCGATTCAGCTAAGGTGTAAATCGCCTTCATGGGCCTCATAAAGTCACCTCCAGCATCTGCTCAGGGCAGAGCGAGAGGCTGGGGGGAAGCCCCATCCCAGGGACAGGACTGGGGCACCAGCCGGCAATGGCTGGACACCACAGATACCCATTTGCACATGCCAACGACTGTGCTGAATAAAGGCTGGAAGAGATGACCAGGCCGTTTCCGTAGAATGCCAGGGATCATCTTTAAATTCTAACATGACTACTTCCAGACTTATGGCAAGGGAGACTAGATAGAATTTTACTCCGCTAAACATGCCTTTCTTCCCTGCGATACCAGGAGCGGCCCCTGAAGTTAAACTGCACAGGGCAGCATCCTTACAACAGGTATGAGAAAAAGTGACCAAGACTCTGTGTTTTGTGGGAAAGCAATGGGGATTACAGCTTGGATGCTTTCACAGCACACCCATCCATCGCTGGCATAACCAATGTTTAGCAAAAGCTTACTGGCTGTTTCATTCTTGCAAAAACATTTCTAGCTCAGTAACAGTCTATACAGCAAAACATGTCCTGTGGTGTTAAAACAAGAGTCATGGAGGAAAAGCTATTTTTGGAGCTGCAGTGTGGCAGAAGTCCTGTGGGTCATGCCTGCAGTTTCACCCAGGGTGAAAGGACTGGTTAAGGAGGCTGGGTGCTTGTTTCCACCAGAAAGCAGTCCATTCCCAACCCACTCTGTGCCAAGGTCTGGTGTGCAGATCCCTCACAGTGTTTTGGGTTTGTTCTGGGAGCTGGCTCTTCATCACCACCATTTTTTGAATATCTATTGTCAACGCTGACAGATGTGCAAGGCTGCCTTCAAACAAGAACTGGAAATATTACTGGGATTATCTTGCATGTCAATGTCACTATCCAGTCACTTAACAATCACTCAAAGAAATGATATAAAATATCACTTTTTTACATAGATGAATAATAGAGTGTTTGTCAGTCACTTCTAGGCTGACTGAGCCCCTTTAACTCTCTGAAACCAGAGTCCTTTTTTTTTCTAAACCTCCCGAGAAAATGTTGACAAAACAGGCAATTTTCTGTAATTTCTCTGCGAGCTTCTGTCAGCAGGAGAGGCAGCCAGAGCCCGCTCATTTCAGATAACACCACGGGGTAACCTTTGACATCCACCCCCTCGCTGCCTTCGGAGGGTCCTTTAAGTGCAACAGTTGTGTCTTTCAGGTTGCAGGATGCAAGACCACAATTTGGGCTCTTGTTCGCTGAAGGCAGCCTTTGTTTCCCAGCTGACTAAGAAGCTCTTATAAAAGGGATAAGAAATGTAGCTAATAGCTTGAGAGTGGCCTAATCATCGGCTGCTATTACCCCTCCAATATTAGGGAGGATGACAGACCTATCAATAACAGAGCCCCAGGTGAGGTACGGGAACTGATAACGTGAACTTTGGCTTGATCTTTGCTCTGCAGACACAGCACTTATTTGAAAGAGAAGCCAGCATCTACTTTTTTCTTCATATTGTGCCAAAAATCATTCAGCTGAGCAGCTTTTGTTGTGTTTTTCTATCTTAAACCACAGTGATTTGACCAATTTCATTTATAAGCAGAGATGAAAACTTAAGAACTCTCCTATCAGACCAGGTAAGCTGGAGATATGCACCTGTGTGCTGGTGTGAAATGATGTGAAATGAGAAAGCAGGTCTCCATGTGCTACTCATCTTCCTGTGCATGCGAGTATGGTCACATATGTGCACAGGTTTGCATACGCAGCATACAGCTCAATGTACAGCAAACACCTCGTAATGCCACCTCCTGGCCACAGCAAACAGAAACACACGCAAAAGCTGGAGATGGGTGCAGCTGGACATACTCTTGCTTGAAAACAAGGCTCGGGCACGCCGTACTCTCCTTTAGCACCACACATAGTACCATGCCATCGCGTGCTCATGTGCGGTCTCTTTCGGTGCCATGTAATCCCAGAAGGTGGTGTCTCTTCTCCACACGTCCCAGTGCCAGCCTGTTTCGGAGGGAGTGCAGGAGCTCTGCATTAAGAGACAGGAGAGACATCATGTCGTTCTCCATCCATATTAAATCACTTGCTACCCACTATTTAAAGGTGTACTTTTCACAAGCATCTTTATTCACAATATACATGCAGCTCTTGTTAAAATCTGGGTATGAAGAACTTCCCGTGTCACTGAGCTCCATACCCCTGTGTGTGTTCTGTCACAGTGAAAGTCTCCCTGATGTGGTGATACAAGACAAGAAAGTCACATCCCCACCCAGGTTTTTTGTCTCAGCTCCACATTCTCATCTCATCCCTGGAAAGCGTAGATCAGAGTGCTGGGCTATCGGCAAGTAAGTATCAAAAACAGCTCTTATGGTGCTCAGGGTACACTGCCCCCAGGCTGGAAATGGGACCTCTACCCTGGTGTCAGGGTGGGGAAGGTGCATTTCAGAGCACATGTGCAGTGCTGCCTGGAGAAGGCACCTTTATTATGCTGGTTTTCCACTGATGCCTTTTCTCCCAGAGGCTGACAGGCAGTTGGGGACCTGCGCCCCGTCCCCCCCCGCCACCGAGAAGGTTGTGAAGGGCTGTCAGCTCAGGAGCTCCACTTCCTCGGTAGAGGGATAAGGAAGAACGTCTTTGCTTCCTCCACCCCTGGCTAGGACAGAAGAATGNAAGGTCCAGAGCTGGTGAACGGGCAAGGGAGCCCAAGCAGATGGTGGACTTGATGATTCACTGACCCCTCTTCTGGGTGCGTTCTCTGCCCCCAGTCTAAAGGGAAAATTAGGACAGGCCCTGCTTACCACCGGCTCAGTTCCAGCCCTGTGGAATTGGGTGGGAATTACAGTGTGCTGGGGCCTGGGGCCATGGGCAACTCGTGCTGGAGTAGCCGGGGCTGGGACTATCCCACCCTCTGTCACGGCACTGAGAAACCCAGGGTGCAAATCACAGAGTCCTTAGCAGGTGGCTGCATACTCCCATTGTGTCGCACAGAATGAAGCTTAGTATTTAGAAGAGACCACAGCCAAACAGGTTTTCTTCATTGTCAAACTATCTTTAGTTTGGTTTGGTTTAAAAAAAAAAAAAAAGATTTCTCTTTAATCCTCCTCTTTTGAAATAAGGGAACCTTTAATATAGCCAAAGTGGATGCTGTTTTTAAACAGATCCAGTCTTCTGAGAATGGCTTTGTTTTCATCAGGTATTTAACTGGAGTTTTGTTACTAATGCTGGACTTATAGTAGCTAAAACTTATATAATACTTTCCCGAAATATTACTCAGAACTGCTTAGGCTAATATTTCCAAAGCCAGAATTCTTTAAAAAGCTAAGGGCACAATCTCAAATGGCTCAGAGCCACATACCACAAAGTCTGACGCTAGAACTTTTTTTACTCTAGGCAAGTTCTGTGTTCTTAAACTATTGTGGTGATTCTTGCATCAACTTCTGCTACAGCAGCTTTCTTCTAAGCATTGGCCATGGTATTCTGAAAAGTGTAAGAATTTATAATCCTAACACTCATGAGAGGATGCAGTGAACAGATTGGGATCTAAACCCAGGGAAATGTGAGCCCAGGAAGGAATAATCCCTCTGAACGGCAGCAGCTTGCAGAGGGGAAGGAGCCACCCTCAGGGGCCCTCTGTGGTTCCCAGCCAGGAAGATGAAGCATCACCACCGCCGCCGTGGGCTGGGAGCACCAAGAGCAGTTTTGGCCTGGAAGATGCAGTGGTTCCAGATGTTAAGGCTGCTGCAGCCAGGCCCTGTGCAGTCACCGCTCTCCCCAGGCACCGGAGCCTCCATGGGGAGCCAGGCACTGGCTGCTTTTGGGCTTCAAACCAGGCTGAAACCCTGGCTCGCCCAAAAGTCTCAGCCCGTGTTCCTGCTGCAGTGGCTGCTGCGTCCCTGTCCCTCCATGCTCTCCTGGAGAAGGGCAGTGCCTGCCGTTTCGGCACATACAGCACGGCAGCACCACACAGGTCTGGGGAGAAGCACGGGGTTTCTAGCATCTAGCAAGCAAGATGCTGAGTGATTTGGCTGTGCTTTTCACACAAAATTCAACCAATGTGCGTCCTGGTGGCTGCCACATCTCTTCTAGCCCAGGATGTGCATTCAGAGCATCCTCCTTTGTCTGCGAAGCCCAGTCTGTTTGCTGTGAGCGAGGCGGGTTTGAAGCTTCCATTGTGCTGCAGCAATGCCATTAGTTATATTAACTACCCTCCACCCAGAGATGACAATCCAGCATATCTCCAAATTAGCCTTTTTATTGAAATCAATAAAGGAGAAAACACATGACACTAAACTATTTGGTGGCAGCTTTGTTATAAACTCATTACTGGAAAAGCAGCAATTGGACAGACCTTTAACCACTGTCATTGATTCCAGCACAGGCAGAGTGATCTATGGAGTTAATCATGGGCAGCAGTGTCCGTGCGCGTTCCTGCTGAGCACACAGCCAGGTGTCCTGGAACCCTCCCCATCTGCAGGACAGCAGTAGGCCAGGTACAGGTCTCAGGAAAGCAAAAATTACACCACTGCCCAAACAGACTGGTTTTAAAGGCATTTCACATTCCAGAAAAACTACCAAAAAAAAGAAAAGCCTTTGCACAGCACGTCAGGCCTGGGAAACAGTGCACAGTCAAGAAGAGCAGAGGCTGTATGAGCAGCTCCCAGCACACTCCACATTCTCTGCAGAGATGCGCTTTTGAGGATGCAGCAGAACTTTCCAAGGACACATTCACACCCGTCATTTTTGCAGGAGCAACCCCTTCCAAGTCGCACCGCCAGTGCCACGCCAAAAGTTTCAGGCCCTTAGGCACTGGTAATTCCTGGGGCTGTGTATCTAAGGAAAGATTAACATTGCTTTTTTTCCTCCAGTGACCAGACTTTCAAGGTCCATTTGTGTTCCCCGGAATTCCTTTTTCATCAAGGTTGCTGAAAGAAAAGAGACGGCATCAGTATTAATACAATGCTCTGTCTCATTCCTGGCCTCATGACAGAATTTAGACAGTAAAACACTTAAAATAAGATTTGTTTCTCAAGAAAGAATGAATTGAATTTTTTCAGGTATTCAGTACCTAAGAGCTTTAAAGAGCCAGCATCTGATAACAAATTATTCTTGTGGGAGCCTGGTATCAGTTTATTCCTAAATACATATTTACTTGCAGGCATTTGGCATCAAGCTGCTTCTTGATAATACCAGGATACGGCATGTGATGGCAAATAGTTTTTTAACATTCTTTCTGGCTGTGGTGCCCCCAGATAATCATCTTCTCATGAGCGCCTGTGCAGTGTAAAAAAACAACAAAAGAAATTCAGACAGAAAGGAGACCCATTGTACAGAGAAGAACTGTCTGACAATAAGGCACATTTTTTGAGACACATGACACAGAATTTTCTGTTTTCCCTCTCAGAAAACCTCTGTAACAACAACTGCAATTTAGAACTGAATTTCAAAGTGCTTCCAGCCACATTCACAGTTTTGGTGCAGCTGCCTTTCCCATGCTGCCAGAGCAGGGTGGGACAGGGGACCCAGTGCTCCCCCTCCACAGGGTGCCCTTCGCACCTGGGGGCTTGGGATACGAGCTCTGTCCATCCCTAAGGACGGGCAGTAAGGTATTTGCCAAAGACACCGTCCTGACAGCAAAGGTGTGTGCTCCCCCTGACTGCTGCATTAAAGCTGAGCCAAAATGTGTTTCTGCTTTACAGATTTTTTTTAATGGCTTTTCCCATGCAGACACTAACTTCTTTCTACAGAATTTTGTGAGGATACTCAATTCACCCTAGGGAGAATTTACTCTATTTACTCAAATGAAAACCAACTATTTGCCTTGGGAACTTTCTGCAGGTTTTTCCCTTGGCTGAAATTCACTATTTTTGCATGAAAACAAAGTTAACTGTTGCCAAAGTTGTTAGGTTTGTTTGTGTTTTACAAAATAGCTGTTTTACATGACAGGAATAAGTAGCATATTTTCCAAGAAAAGCAGCAAGCAAATTGAAGCAAATGTGAGAACATATACTTGTAAAATATTCTAGAGACCAAAAGCACTTCCAACTTTCTTATACAGGAACAAATGCATATAACATCAGAACACTCCTCTCAGAATGCCCTTTGCAGTGATATGGAAACTAAAGGAGGACAATTAATTAGACCAAAGATTTAATCTATTTCATGGACTAATAAGGCACAGCCCAGCATCATAATAATACCTTTTTTTTCCTCCCTGTAAACAAAAAAATGAGTGTCAATAGCCTCCTGGGGAAGACTAAAGGTTTTTCACAGAATTCTAATCACTGCCGCATGGTTGAAATTTCTTACTCATTTGAAAAGGCACCAAACTACACCAGTTGCATTGGGAAGAAAACGCACAAACCCGAAGTTACATGTATTCATGCACCCACACAAAATTGCTTCCAAAAAGAGACTAAAGTTGATATTGGTAGAACGGGGAAATGTGCCCCTCTGGACGCAGCAGTGCGGTGCTTCTCAGCTGCCACCGTCCAGGCCAGCAACGGCTCCCAGGGAGATGTCGAGCCCAGCCAGCTCCTGCGGCCTGCGCTCGGGGACATGGGCCAGCGCGGCAGTGACACCACGGCCACACAGCAATGCCCTGTCCACAGAGGCAGCACTCAAGGCTGGCACATTGTCTTATGACCTGCTTCTGCACAGGTTTCAAAGAAGGTCATTCAAACAGCCACCATTAGTGAGAGCTTTGCAGGCTCTCTGCGCGAGCGTCTGTGCTGCCACAGTTCCCATGGCAGGAGACTGTGGCGGCAGGAGTCCGTCATGAAAACTGAGCAAGTTTTCAGCTTTTCAGTACTGTTCCTGGAGCCAAATTTTCAGCATTCATTTCAAGAATCCCGTCCAAGGAGGGAGTGCCAGACTCCAAGTGCTCCACTAAAAACTGTTCATATATGTTCTCACATAACCCTTTAATGTGAAATCTCTACATGGAGAAGGACAGCTCTGCCAGAAGTCGAAAGAGAGCTGCTCCCCATTAGCTGTGTCTCAGCACTCTCATTCCTCCACTCCACGTCACACACCGTGCCTGTAGCCACCAGGAGAGCCCCTTGGGCCACTGAGGGCTCTCCACAGCGCCAACTGCCCCTGGAAGACACAAGCTCTGCCTGAGCCTATTCCAAAATCCCAAACAAGTGCTGACTTGGTAGTGCCTTAAAATTCTGTTTCTGTGGTTAAATTAATCTGATTTTTTTTCATGTTTCAGATTGCAAACATCTGGATTTGCAAGTCTTCTGCTCATACAGAGTAGCATCTTTCTGCCACCTAAGATCTGCATGATAGTTTTCCTCTACAAAATTAAAACTTTGGCCTTTATAAACATAATTTGGACAAAATGGTGAGTCAGGATTTCCAGCACTCCTGATAGCAACAGGTTTATGACTCATGATCGGGTCTTACTATGACTGAAGGGCTTGTCAGAGCAGATAGACCATTTCTGGCAATATCAGCTCCTGAACATCCTTCCCTCAGGCAAAACTATGAAACTGACAATGGAAAAGAACCTTTTCTCCCTACTTTTGCCTTGAACCGTTCAACTGACCTTGTTGCTGAACATTAATGTTTGGCAGATAGGAGGTCAAATAATTTTTTCAGAGCTTTATTTCACATCTGAAAGAATGTGACTGGTCATACATCGGCCCAGTATTCCCTTGAATATCTGGGAAATTTGGGAAAGATTCAGAGGGTTCCCAAGGTTAGAAACACGGCCAACAGCAGCATGCTGTACATCTGGTTGGAAAGTTCCTAAGCTACATGTTTTGCTTTAAAAATATATCCTGATTTCTGAGTTCCAGGAGAGTGGTTTCTCTGGAGAGAGTTTGGGGCTGTCACACTTTGATCCCTCACTGAGTGCAGAGGAAAGGAAACCAAAGGCAAGGAAAGCATCTTGTTAAATGGCCACGTCCCCCTTATTCCCATCATATTGCAGAGTCAACTACATCCCATTTCAAAGTGAAAGAAAGGAGATACTGCTGTAAAGTGCTCAGACTCAAACCCTGATTTAATATTGGAACAGGCTAATGTCCTTATCGTGGGGAATATATAAACACAAAGTTTAAAATAGCTCATACAGTGCACTGTAAAGTGAAATGTGTTCAGATATAAATATTAAAAAAATGCTTTGAAAATACAAATGAGGAGAAACATACAGATACTGTGTATTCCAAAACTTCTAAATTTTGGTCATTGCATGATTTTTTATCATCGATCCCGTATCCAGCAAAATTAGATTTACTGTCCTTGCTTCTTATGAAATTACACAGAGGCTGCTGCTTTATTCCTCTCCAGGACAGTAAAAAGCAATAAAATTCTTGCAGATTTCGACAGCAGGCAATTCAATAAAAGGCTATGTATATTTTATAAGTACAATAAAGACAAGTCTATAGCTGAATCATAAATGGGTTTTTGGTTTGCTGGTTTGTTTTCTGTTAGCATCCTTGTTGGAGTCTGTTTTCAACACAGGTTGGTCTTCTCAGCACACAGCCTTCCCTTTTTGGGGAGAAGCAGAATGAAATTTATATCTTTATAATGTATTATTTAAGTTTTGCTCAAGGGATTTTGCAATGTGTGTCCATTTAAAATTTAAAGGTGTTGTGGAACTCAGTACTTTCCTGTTCTTGATTAGTGCTATAAAATTTCACATATAATTTTTTGTTACATTGTAAAGTGTATCTATCTTATCATTCTGGCATTTCCCTTTTTATGAGCAAACAATCAATATTTGATACATACATAATTATGTATGTAATTCCTCGACTTGCATCAATGCTTAGATTTTTCTTTAATTCTGCAATAATATAAGGTAACATGGAGATTAATGGATTCGTGTATTTCTGAATGATAGCGCTACGATGGATTTCGTGACAGCGCCTGTCTGCTGAAATATAAAATTTTATACAAATGTAAAACACAAACTTAACAACATGCGAATGAACTGGCAAACACAGTTACAGATGTGTAAATTCTTTCTTCTCACTTGAAGACAGAAATTTTAAAACTGTGAAGAAGCTGGACTCAGATGAAAGAAAAATTATGCTCCCTGCTTCCAGTCTCTAGGTCAAGTTTTCCAGCACTGAAAATCAGTGAGAGGTTTATCTGAGCAAGTGTGGCATCAAAACCCAGGTTTCCCAGAGAAAGAAACTTTTCTGTGCATCTAGTTAGAATCCACAGGTACCAGAGCTTGCCCTTCTGAGTCGTTTGCTAATTAAAATCTGATTTATACGTCAAGGTCATCTTATTACATAAAATAAGGGTACAAACTTTCAGAGTATGTGAACACTATGGGACAGACATAAATATGTTTCTCACCGTCGTTGTGCAGCTAAAGCCATTGTTGTGCTTACTGTAGGAATTCTAAATAATGGTGGTTTGTTCACCAGCAGAAGGTGATAAAGAATACCTCTGCCTCAAAATCAAAATAAGTATGCTTTGGAAAGACCCCTGTGTTAGCCCACCAAAAGTCAAGGCAGAATTCCCTTTCAGTTGACTTATTAGAACATTATATTTCTTGTTATAACAGAAAAAAGTGTGAAACCCACCACCTTAAAAATAAATTATTTAAATGAATCACAGCAGGGGTTATAGAGGAGGAAAAAACCACACTGTTATAAAAAAAGCATTCAAGGGAGAAAAATGATGGCCTCTAAGCTTAGAATGATCAAACGCAAATGGGACAAAAAGGAAAAGAATGAGAGCTATGGACTTATCTCAGATTTGTGTTTCCAAATTGTTGGTGGTTTGAAACCTGCTCCTAGATACCATCCATATCAGACCTCACACTCAGACCTTGGCAAGAAAGTGCTAAAACCTTCCTAAACTAATGGCAGCCTTCTGCTTTCTGCCAGAGCCTAACGATATAATTCTCCTTCAGCATTGTCATCCTGCTATTTCAAGACATATAATCTGGTGACTGTATATTTCTATATGTTAGTGACTTTGGTTGTTAAATGTTAGGGTGGTTTACATCAGAAGTGTTAGACCAAATCGCTTTTCTCCTTTCCAAGTAATTTTTATCTATTCAAAGCAGATATACCACTGAAAAAACTTCGATTCACGCTGGGTCTATACACCTACTGGCACCTACACGCCATGCAGGACAGCAGTGATTTGGGCCCAGCACACCTTAAAAAGCCAGACACAAGAGGAGCAGTTCCAAATAGGAACTGATACAGCCATGTCTCAGCAAGAACAGGAGGGAAAAATGGGGGAAAAAGCAAATAAAAATTCCTCTTCTATTAGCAACCACCAGACCATCAGGAGGTACTGCACACAAATGAAATTATTTTCTTCAGGGCACTGATGAAAATGTGGCAACATGGATGCAGTCTGCCTGCTCCATGCACCTGCCCCGATACACACGAAACCTTCCGTGTCTCTACCAAAGCGTAGTTGTACATGCCCTTCCTCTTTCCATTTTGTAACTGTACATGAATTGCCTGTCTCAGTTTGAAAAGAAATGGATCCTCTGAGATGAAGAACTGTTTGGTGATGACGCCTCCCACCAAAGGACACAGCTTCATAGAAGCAGATGATTTTTCCCTACTTGGAGTTCAGCCATGGGTCTAAATTCCATTAGTGAAAGATGGAGGTAACAGTGATTTTTAGCAAGAGTATTCTCTCTCAGCAGTGTGAAATAGCATCAGTGCAACTGCATGCCAGGACACAAAGCATGTGTCATAACTCACAGAGAGTCCAACTTACTGCAGCAATCTGTGCCAAGCAACCAGGAGTTTTAAATCAGACTTCCCTTCTGGGAAAATTAATTGGGGATGGGGGTGCCTTTTTTTAAATTAGTTTTAAGAAACAGTTATAAAGGATTTGTTTCTCAAATGAGAGAATTTAATGAGTATTTCCTTTAAAGAACTAAGCAGTTGGCAGTGCTGTTACACAAAAGGAGTATTTCAAGTATTTGGCTTTGGAGATCACGAGCATCTCACTTGAAAGTAGTTTCTTTTGTACAGATATGGTATTTCTATTTTCCAGTAGTAAAAGGAAATGCTTTACATTGATTTTGGGTGGTTTCAAAGGAGGCAAGAGAAAAATTTCCAACTGTTTGATTCAATGTCAAGAGTGCCCAGATGATGCCACGTGGGAACTAAATAAGGGTCTCCTCAGCAGCACAAGTGTCTGGGACGGTGCAGCCAAAGCACTGAGAACGGCCCCATCTGTGGCTTCCTGCTGCCCTCAGGGCCCTGGGGACTGTGTGGCCACCAGGGCTCAGCACACGGAGAACAACCAGGCAACATCCCCAGTGGCTGCCGGCAGCGAGGGCAGCCGGCAGCGGGAGCAGCCAGCAGGAAAGCATCCTCAAATTAAGTTCATTCTTCTTAAAAAAGCATGAAGTCAGATAGGCTTATGAACCACCTGCAGCCTCCATGCAATCGGTATCCAAGGGATAATCAGTCTGTAGGCTGGACCAGTTATTTTATCTCTGAAGGAGATCCTTGGTAGGAGAAAGAGCTGCGCTGTCAACCAGCTTTTTCCTCAGCGTTCTGCTTCTTGCCTTCTCAGTGCATTCATTTAGTAAGCACCAAAGAAAAGAAAACCAATCACCAAAAACATCCACAACAAAACCTGGGAATCTGACATATTTATCAAACATCCAACTTCTGAAACAGATGAATGGTGTTATCACTGCATCCGCCAAAACCAGGGGAAAGGAGGAAGGCCAAATATCGGCTGTCAAATCCAGGAGCTCCAGTGCCCCCAGCCATGAGCAGAGCTCTCCAGCTGGAGTTAGCACAAACATCTCACTAACTGAAGCTGCATTTTTGTGTAATAATTTACAATTATATTATTCCCATTTTAATGCTGGTTATAACAAACACTAGCCTTAGGGCCCTTGTTTGTGCTGCAATTAAAATGCAAAGTAAACTTTGACAAGCAAGTAATAGACAATAAAATTCTAGCACTTGGTTTGGTATCCACGAGGCTTTTATATTTTTGTCATGGCCGCAGATCCAAAACTGAATCTTCACTATTTACAGGTGTCTGGAAACATAAGAAAGTGCCAAAAATGGTAATATACTTGCTTATATTCATGAGTTTGATCCATTCTCAGGAAAAAGAAAAACATTCAAAAAATAGTTAATATTGTTTCCATTTGCTACCTTCATAAAATTTTGTGAAACAGAAATTTTGATTTACTAAAATAGCCTTGACCCCACAGCTCCGCTCCAGGAGTCTGTGATTACATGGTAATTGCAGAATTGGCCACATGAGGGAAATCCAAAATGCTTTTCAGGCCATTCTCATGATTAATCATAACTGGCAGTGCAGGCAGATACTACCTTTAAAAACATCTTTTTTTTTTTTTCTGAAGAAAATGCTGGAGCAGGAAATCAGAAGAAGCTAGAAAAAGTAGCCGTTAATTCCCCAAATCTTGCAAAGTGAATCATTACAGAAGTTCACAGCACAACATGAGAAGTGAGTGCTGTCTCTCTTTTAACTGTACAGAATGATTTTGTCCATATTTCAAATCATAATCTTATATTCCTCATACCACAATGCCCTTATTCCACCCACTGAGCGGGCTGCAGCCAGCTGCCATGTCTCACATCCCTTTCCCAACAAATATGTGGGCAGGAACATCCTTCGTTTATTCAGTACTTGGCACTATGGGATCCTGAATCTAACAGGGACTGCCAGTGCTAATTTGGTGTAAATGCTGAGCCAATATAATATTCCAGATCTTCCTGTGACAGTGTTATGTAAAAAGCAATGTAGTGTACATTCCTTAAAATGTAAGGCTTCCTGACTGGCAAAGAATCAAGTGGGACAGAGGATAATGGGGTTTTTTTAAAATCATGTTTAAGATTCTGTAGAAACAGAGATTAAAACATTCCATCTAAATAAAAGAGTTTTGTAGCTTCCAAAATCATGAGAGGGAAGAACAAGGTTTGATTTTATATTCTTCACCATGGTCTCAGAATTTTACTCAGAGCTACATCAGGCACACACCCCGTTCCAGCTGGCTCCTATTAGACAATGCAGGGTCAGAGACTGTGTCAGGGAGAGGATGAGAGCAGAGCCTGGCAGGTGAATAATCATCAGCACCTGACTAATTTAGCACAGAAAGCAGGAGGAGTTGTTAAGAGCCTCAGTGAGGCCCCAGTGTGCAGTATGAACCTGGCATCAGTTGGGATATCTTCTGAACCATGAGATTTACTGCTGTGGGCTTCCTGCTGGGGAATCATGGAGCTGCTGTGACCAGAGGATGGAGCTTGTTCAGGCAGGTATCAATGGGATTTGTGTTGTTGGCTCTTTGCAGAAATCTGACATTTAAAAAGGGGAGTAGGTGGCTGTTTTCTCACCCAAAAGCTTGGCATAGCTGCCCGGCAGGTGAGGGGCAGGGTCACTGCCATGGCCATCTAGAGAGAAGTTCCAAAAGTGCTTTGTGCAATCGGGTGTGGTGGAAATTGGGTTACCCTTGTGGTAACACTCTGAGGCTGTAGCTGCCTACCAGTACTCGATTCCCACACCAGGAGCAAACCGAACCCTTGCCCCTCATGTCCAGGTGCCGAACACTCAAGCAGGGGCTGCCAGGGCAGCTGAGGAAGCCTCTGCTTCTCCTTGTGCTGCTGACGGCTGGGCTGAGCCCTGTTCTGTTGTGAGGTTCTTTCACATATGCTCTATGCATCATTATTTGCTTTGTGCAACACTTTGCACTTCTAACTGCAGGGTGGCAGCGTCCTTACACAGGCTTCAGTCACCTGTTCACTATCTCATCTCTCAACTACAGTTTAATTGTCATCTAAAAAAAAAAGTAAAATATGGAAGGTGGCATAAACTTGCTCTTTAACAAATTAAATGTTTTCTGCTTGTAAATAAAGGAATAAGTTTTTGCTTCTGTCATCTTGACTGAAAGCAAGTTGTACAAAAGAATTCTTGATGGGTGGCATGAGCAGCAGAATGATACCTGGCACCGCTTGTTCCACAAGCGCACATAAAAGGACTTTCCAACAAACTGCTCTCTTTTTTCTTTTTTCTTGTCTTTGACTCAGACCTGAAAGTGTTGGCACCTGCAGCCAACATCTGGAGTTTGGTCCAGGACAGCTGACTGACTACCTGTTCTGCAAAACCATAAGACACGATGTCTTGAGATAATCATCCCCATTAGTTCAATCAGAAAGAATTTTTCATCAAGCAAACTGTAGAGCAGATAACAAAGATAACTCTCAGAAGAGATTAAAAGGAAAGATAGGAAATTTTGATCAAAAGCCATTTAAAACATTACCGATAGCTTGATAGTCTGTCAAAGGTGGAAGAACCCTTTTCTAATCACATGAGGGCCTGCTTTCTTGATGGGAATTTTCCCTCTGACACACAAAATGTTGAGTGAAACCTGGTCTGTCAAAAGCACATGCAGCAACACTCTGCCCCTGGTGCCAAACCTCCCCTCTGCTGGCAGCATGAAGGTTGGGCACAGGAGGCTGCCCACCAGCAGCCAGGAGCAGTTCAGACCCAGCAACTCTCATCTCTCTGCTGCAAAAATAAAAAGGGGAGGGGGTGCTGGGAGGGCAGGCATGATACATGGGCATCAGCTGAACAGACAGACTAGATAAACTTGAAGGTTTTTAAAGCTTCTTCATATTTACATTCTGATTTTTAGAAATACTGTGAATCCCACATAAATTGGAAGGGGACTCTAAGATTTCCCATGGACCATCCTTGTGTTAGACAAATCCAATGACGATAAAACTCAAAGCATAGGGGTAGGGTCACAGCTTCTCAGCCTTATGTCTGTAGTTAAGTGCCAACTCAGGAAAAACATCCATCTAGCTGGTAACTCTTCAGAGTTTAACTCTAATCCAAGAACTCTTTTTTGAGCAATTTCTATATTAGCATTAGATAAGGCTAACTGTGAAAGTCTGACATAGTGAGGATCTTGTATTTGCCCTCTGTCTGTTCCTGAACCGTGCGTTGAACGTTGCCCTCTGCCACCGAGAGAATGACAGGATTGTCAGGGTTTGGAGCCTGCCCTGAGATCTCTCAGGGAAAGAATGGCCATGGCTCTCGGAAGCGCTGTGTGAGGGCACGTGTTCTCAGCCAGCTGAACCCACAATAAGTTTCTATTCACAGGAGCTGCTTCTCAATAAAGGAAAATCAACTTTTAGAAGAAAAAGAGACATACAGAATGAAATAGGAATACAAGAGGTGTGTAGTCTACAGAGGTTTCTCACCTACAAACACACTGCTAGAAAAAGCTGAAGGAAATGACATTACTCCTATATGTTCTGAAAAAGTAGAATATATTGCCTCTTTATCAATGAGCATTAGGAACACAATGAAGAATTTAGAGGATGAACTGAAAATACGTGCAAAAGTAGTTTTTTATAAAAGAGAATTCTGCTTTTGCAGTACTTCTTGAATGCCCTTCCACTATTCTCTTCTCTGCTATCAATTATGTGTGAAACCCTTTCCATTCCTCATGTACAAAACCTCCTTGTTGAAACCCCTTCTCAAAACCCTCCTGATGAAGCAACATTTCATCATATGCCTCCCCACTTCAGTTGTGAGATGGCTGTTTCCCATTTTCTAGGTCAGAAACTGAAGCTCATCTGAAAATAGGTCTTTCCTTATTCAAAACTTCCTTGCCCTAGTGCTTATAATTCTCATATGTTGCTTAATTTGTGAACATATTCTGATAATGACTACCAATGACAAGTAGATAAATGTGTTGTATTAAATACCGGCTTTCCCTTTTTTCATGTTGCTATTTAAGTTCTTATTAGTTCTTGTTAGTGTAGGAAGGATATGGGCTGAAGCTCCGTGAACACGCACTATTAGACCTGAAAACACATGCTCAGACCAAATTTTGTTCAAATATATTACTTGGTAAAATGGGCATGGTTTCCATCTCAAAGAACTCATTTAGCCCCTGTGGGTCAGTGTGCTCTCTCTCTTCCCTCCCGTGCTTTAACACGTTTTCTTGCTCAAGCTGAGGCAAAGAAAATCTCTCTTGTTTTAGTTTGGGTGAAATTCTAAGGAGCCGCGGGACGAGGCCTCTGCACCTGAGGATGGCCCCGGTGGGCACGATGCTGCCGAGCAGCGGACCCCGGCCTTGCACCGCCGGGGTTCCTGGCAGCGAAGCGGGCTGCGGTTCGGGGCTCTGCCGGTGCCAGCTGGGGTGCAATGGGGCTCCCCGCGGGCGGGGGAGCGGGAGGCGGCGGGTGCAGCCGGGACGGGTCCGTCCGTCCCTGCCCCCAGATCGCTGCATTTCAGCCCTGAGTCGAACCCAGTGGGAATCTTTGCCATGAATTTAGAAATCCAGATATTACCGTCTGCTTTCTTTGAAAGTCTGAAGGTTAAACACAGTAACACCCGGGTATAGGGGTGTCACCGGCCGCGGGGCGCCACCTGCCGGCCCCGCCCGGCACCGCGGGGTGTCCCCGGACCGCCCGCCACGGGCTCGGGCACCGCGGCGGGTCCCGGAGCCACAGAGCCCTGTCCCAAACGCCCGCACCTCCCCCTTTTAAGCTCCTGAAATGTCACCAGCTGAAGGACATTTGGTGACCAGCCGCAGAAACGTCAACAGTGACCCCCCCCGCCCTGTCCCCCTGCAGACCCTCGAGCGGCAGGGCCTTTCCCCAGTGAGCGGTGTGTGAGGAGCAGCAGGAGCTGCCTGTGCAGCTTCCACCGAAACCACCCTCATTTCCAGACAAACCGCGAGTGCCTGAGCAGGCCGGGGCTGGGAGGTGTTAGGAGTCACTGCTTATGCCGGGTGTCTCCAGGACTGAAAATTATTTTGCTGGATTTTCACTTGTGAAGAAGACTCTGTCGTGTTCTCTTTCAAATAAAGTTGAACTGAATGAAAAACGTCTGAAACAAAAATAAAGTGGTGCTACCTGTGCTTAGCTCACCAGTTTCTCACAGAGAAGCGACACAGGTCTTTGCTGAATCCTTAACAACTGCAAGAAAACACCGAACCCTCTCACTCGAGCAGAGCCTGCACTGGAGCTCCCTCGCTTTCTCTTAGAGGAAGAGTCACAAAGTCTCAGTAGTTCATTTTCTCCAAAATGCCTAGTATCTGGTTACCTCTCTTACTATCTTCAGGTCTGATAGACAAAATTTTCTTGTGGATAAATTCCTACAAAATTGCATATTATAGTTTGTTACCCTTTCCCACAGAGCACATTAACTTCCCAAGGGAAAAAAAAAAAAAAAGGAAGCTGGACTGGGGAAGATTACTGTTCTGCTCCAAAATGTACCTCCTTTGTTCCTTTTCGAGGCATTGGGCGGTATTTGTTCCGTGAGATGTGTAAAGCGATGGACGGCTTGTTGGATTGTGCTTCTTTTCTTACCCAACACAAACAACTTGTTCTCGGGATCTGGTGCTCCTTGACGAGTTGACGCTTCCCGCGCCGCTGGTCAGGAATCGCGGGGCAGCGCTGGCCTCCGCCTCCCGACAGCGCTTCTCGACAACTGAGACATTTCGATGGAACGATAACGCTCTTTGGTCGCTTCCACCCAACGTTAGTTCAGCTTTAGTTCGGCGGAACTAATTATCCCTGTGGCGGCGGAGCCCGTGTTCTGGGGGTCAACGCCGGGAGCGTCCAAAACTCCCCTCCCGCCCCCAGCGAGCCCGTGCAGCACGTGCCGCTACGTCCCTGTCTGTCAGTTAGCGCTCACATCTTCGCCGGGGACACCGGGGACACTCGGGCACCGCCGGCGGTCCCCGGGGCTGCCCCCTTGTCTCCCGTTTTAGGGCAGTCTCTGGGGAGGCGGGGGGGCACAGGGACCCGGCGGAGCGTCCCCGAGGGGGCGGGGCGGAGGGCAGGGTCCAGTGTGGGCGGGGCGGAGGGCAGGGTCCAGTGTTGCCCCGCCCCCTCGAGGACGCGCGTGATATCCGCCGCGAGCCGTCACGTGACCGGGATACGGAAGTTTTCCACAGGAAGTAGAGGGTCCTGCTTCCGGTGTCGACAGGGCTGGGGTGCGGAGGCGGTGCCGGTCGCACCAAGCGCTGGGGCCGGAGCCGGGGCCGCAGCCGGGGCCGCATCCCGTAATGCGAAGAGACTCTGAGGCCCGCAGGTGAGGCGCGGCCCGCGGGGGGGGGGGGCCACACTGCCTGCCGCCCTTCCATCCCGTGTGGGCCCGCGCGGGGGCGGGAAGGCGAGTGAGGCCTTGCCGATCGCCACCGCCGCCTCACGGCGCTCCTCGGCGGGCCGAGGGACCGTGGGCGGCGGGCGCTGGACGCGATCCGCTCTGGCCCTGTGCCAGGCGGGGCTGGTAGGCGGGGCCGGCACCGCGGAGGGGGGGTCGGCACGGGGTCCTGGCCAGGCTGCAGCCGGGGCCTGCAACAGGTCCCACGGGTGCGCCCGCAGCAGCCGCTGCTGAGGCGTTCTGCGCTGGCAGGTGCAAGTGATTGATACTTTCTGAAGCTCTATGTGCAAGGAACTGAAGTAACTACCTGCTGGCACTTTTTAAAGTAATTTTATTTTCAAGCGAGTAATACGTGCCGCCTTAGTTTCGCTCAGTGTTGCAGCATGGAGACTATTTTTTGTTATTAGTTAAAATAGACTTTGTTGTGAGCTGGGATAAAGAAAAGGCAGAAGCAGAACGGATTGTAAAAGGAGGAAGTGAAAGCTCTTTGGAAAAACAAAGTTTTCTTGGCCTGTGTGGCTTTACTGGAAGGAAATATTTTACTTGTGTTTTGATGGCTTTGGTTTTCATGAGAACTTAAAACGTATAAAACGCTGCTCCCACGTGGAGTTGTTTCTGTGGTGGCATGCTGAGCCCTCCCGGAAAGATAGCATTTTAGATGAACAGTAATTATATAAGGTCTATAAACGTCTCTTTAAATTTGAGTTGAACATATCGTGAAGGCTTATCTTTTTTTGTAGGTAAGTATTGAAAAATAGAGTCTAAAATCTTACAATATTCTGAAAGGAGTTAAACCACTGTGTGTGCATAACAAAAAAGTCTGATTGTTTAAAAAAAGGTAGATATTCTACAATGTACACCAGGTATAAGATAACTGTCTGAAATACTTAAATAACATTGTCAAGTTATTTTAACCAAAGCAGAAAGAAAAATTAATAATTGGACTGGCAGGTGTAGTATTCCATTACTTTCTAGAAAAAACATTGGTAGCTGATTGGGTCTCTTAAGTGGATTGGTTGTATGGGTACATAGCAGGCCTGATGCTCTGAGGAAAGAAGCTGAGGCATGCTGAAGACTCTAAATTTAAAGGTGATCTTCTGCTGTTATGTAGGTGACAACCTGAAGAAGATCAGCTGAACCGCAAGCTTTTCAGAGATTCCTTTTCCAAGGAAGTAATTTCAAAAATCTGCTGTTTCTAATATTCCATTGGATTACTAAATCAAGGACTATTCAGACTACTGAACAGTTTATATCGACAGTTATACAGAATGTTCTTGGACTAGCTAAAAGTGGTGATGTGACAGCTAGGTTATAAACGTAGGAGTATTCAATCCAGATTCCGCAGTTACACTTGAGATATGGCAGCTTGTGGTAAATCCCTTCTGGTGAGTTGGTTACTGTCCCTAGACTTTTTATTTCACTTGAAAGGTGGGGAAATGGTTCTGTTCTCTATTTTGTGCCTTCATGTGAAAATTTCCGTATACTTTTGGGAACACATCTCAAGAAACTTGTTCAAGGATATGCGTAATCATTTTCAGCTTGTCAAATAATTAAAGCAAGCTGTGAAGGCTGAAGCTGAGGACCCTCTAGAGAGTAATGTAAACGTGTGATGTAGAGGGCTTTCCTCTTTCATAACACTGTTATTCAAGGCACTTAATAGTAGTGGTGTGCAAGATTTGCAAGTTTTAGGCTGTTTCCTCAGCTGATGCATCTTGGTTGTTGCCTCAGCAGGATGCAACTGCTCACCCGTAACTTATGTGAAGCAGCATGAGTAGGAAAACTGCCTTGTGCTACCAAGTGTTTAAAAAAAAAAAAAATTATTACTAATCCTCATCTCAAATCTGAGGGACCCAAGGTAGTTGGTAAACACCTCAAGTTAAACAATTGTTTCAACCAGTAAAACAGTAACAGTTTATGAAAATGTAAAAGTGAATGTGACTGTATACAGCAAGTTACAGCGCTCAACCACAAAATTTTCAGTCATTTGACTGTCCTCCCATGGGAGCTTTATTCAGTCCTTTCAATTCCTTCCACTACCCAGCGTTGGAAATTAGTGTGAGATTTGAAGAAGGAAACTGTGGTCAAAAAAGATACCTTTTTCCTTTTGATGATGTAGGTTTCATGAATAACAAGTTATTCTTCGTGGTTGGTTTTCTTCAGAGACCTTTATAAGAGTTGGATTTATACCATGCTTCTAGTGAAAAATTAAAAGGAAATTTAAGAGCATGATTTTCACAGTTCTGCAGAAGATGCTAGTTTCAGTGTTTACATGGAGCTTGGGCCTGAATTTATTTAAAAAATTGGTGGCTCTCTGATGCCCATGCTCTTTTTTTCTGTGGAAACCCTTGTCACTTTTATGAAAGAAAACAGTGGGTAACCTGTTCACTTTTGCTCCATGTGCTTGTCATCCTTCTCTAGCTCTGAAACTTTGGAGATAGAACACTGTGTTTTTGGGGGAGTGGGGGAGAGTTGTCAAGAATGAGTTGGAAAACAGATCAAAATGGTAAGGAAGGGATTACGTTGAGCTGTTGATTAAACTTTGAGTGATTTACATCATCACTCCTGTGTAGTCTGCATTTTTTAAGCAAACACTGCTACTTTCCCTGCACTTGGCAGTCATATGCTTGTGCCAGCGTTAAGCACAGCGCAGCAACCGAACCGTTTCTGTGGGTGCTTACGCAACTGTGTGGGAAATGCTGTCGTTATTGTATGAGCTCTCTGTAGCAGGGATTCAGAATCAGATCTTCCCGATGTCATATTTCCCTAGAAGTACTTTAATTTCAGAGTCCTCCAACTGCTTGTAATCCAAATTCTATTTTTGCACCATATTAACAGAGTGCTTTGATTCTGTATGTATAAACTATCTGCTAATTTATTAAATATTCTGTCTCAGGTGTGCAGCCCCATCTGTTAAAACTTTGGCACTTTGCCACTTAGGAGAAAGAGAACTTGACAGAGGAAGACTGCTTGCTATTCCATGGCTCTTCTGGAATTCCTCTGTATTCAATTTACACATTATCAAATTGAAAAACTGCACACTTTTAACTTAGGATGTTAATATTCATCTTTTGTAATTGTATTTGAACTTGTTGTTATTTCTAATCACTGTAACATTCAATTTAAAATATAAAATAGACATTTAAAGAATTGTATTACTGCTTAAAAGACTGTTAGCTTTGTAATAAGACTTCTGAATCATGTGGGAATATAAACATTAAAATCTGTGAGCTCTTAACTGAGCTTCTAGCATGTAATTGTTGCATTGTTACAAATACACAAGGTACATGCAGAAAAAATTCGGTACAGCAGAGGCATCACTTTCCTGATTAACATTTTAAATTCTCTAAGGTTTTTCTTAAAGTAAGGAATGTTATAGCAACACCTGGAAAAGCTCAGAATTAAAAGATTGGATTATAGTCCTGCAACTGTGCAAGATATTGCAATTCCACCTTTCAGTTAATAAAAGGACAGGGAAATACCACTAGAAGAATCGTAAGCCTTATTCTCATCAGGGTTCTGCCTGTGCTGCCTTTCTTATTGAATGAATCGATATGTTGGCCTTTGAAAACTTCATTGAAAGTGGGATATTTTGTAAGAGTACAGTCAGTCTTTGTTGGGGGATTGATTTTGTTGGCAGTTGAAATGCAGAATCTTCACATGCTCTTATAAATACGCTCAGAATCTTCATGTGCTCTGGGACACGGGAGTAGAACTCTCATGCTATAATTTAACAAAAACAGTTATTTGATGATCCTAAACTCATGCTTGAAATGCTCAGTCTATATCAAGGGGATAGTTTTCTGTTTGTAGCTCCTGCTGTAGTGGATGAGTCCTCTTGGACAAAAGAAACACAAGAAAATGTGCTGGCATAGCAATTCATAGCCTCAGTACAACTTTCAGAAAAGAGAGGAACAAGGTGGGGTGGGAGAAATAGAATTACAGCAGTGACATAGGTGCCAGAAAGTGTTGAGTTCCGTATGAGTCTGCTTGTGTTACTTGTTAAAGAAAGAAGTGTAGAAGGAAATGGGAAGATCAGTAGTTTACTAAGCAGAATTTCTGATATTTTTTTTTTTCCCCTTGCAGCACAACACTAAATTTGTAATGAAATGGAGTCTGGGTCAAGCTCTTTTCGAGTGGAATTTCCAGATTTTTCTAGCACCATTTTGCAGAAGTTAAACCAGCAACGCCAGCAAGGACAACTATGTGATGTGTCCATTGTAGTTCAGGGCCATCTCTTCAGAGCCCACAAGGCTGTTCTTGCAGCTAGTTCACCTTACTTCTGTGATCAGGTTCTCCTGAAAAACAGCAGGCGAATAGTCCTGCCTGATGTGATGAATCCCAGAGTATTTGAAAACATTCTTCTGTCTACCTACACAGGTCGGCTGGTAATGCCTGCTCCAGAAATTGTTAGTTATTTGACAGCAGCAAGTTTCCTTCAGATGTGGCACGTAGTGGATAAATGCACGGAAGTACTAGAGGGGAACCCAACGGTTCTGTGTCAGAAGATGAATCATGGCAGTGATCATCAGTCCCCGAGCAGTAGCAGTTACAATGGCCTTGTTGAAACCTTTGAGCTTGGGTCTGGAGGACAGACGGAATTCCACAAAGTGCAGGAACTAAGGGATGGTGAAAATGAAGAAGAGAGCTCTAAAGATGAACTGTCATGTCAGCTGACAGAACATGAGTACCTCCCCAGTAATTCTTCAACAGAACATGATAGACTTAGCACCGGGATGACGAGTCAGGATGGTGAAGAAGGAACTAGCGATAGTGCAGAGTATCAATATACTAGACCTATGTACAGCAAACCCAGCATCATGTCTCACAAGCGGTGGATCCACGTGAAACCAGAACGATTTGAACAAGACTGTGAAGGTGTTGATAATCCGTATGATGAACACCAAGTTTCTGAATCCATGAATGCCATTCAGGCAGATCATTCAATCCAGTCTTCAGGTGTTGAAGACTTTCATATAGGTGACAAAAAGATGGAAGCAGAATTTGATGAACAGGCAGATGAAAGTAATTATGATGAACAAGTTGACTTCTATGGCTCGTCTATGGAAGAATTTTCTGGTGAAAGAGCAGATGGAAATTTAAGTGCTCACAGACAGGATCTTATGATAGCAGCAGGCTATGGTGAAGGCATTGAAATGGCTACGGGGATTAAAGAAGAAACGTCCCTCACTGGATTCTCACATGCTGATAAGCTGTATCCTTGTCAGTGTGGTAAAAGCTTTACACACAAAAGTCAGAGAGATCGGCATATGAGTATGCACCTTGGTCTTCGACCTTATGGCTGTGGTGTCTGTGGTAAGAAATTCAAAATGAAACACCATCTTGTAGGCCATATGAAAATTCATACAGGCATAAAACCATATGAGTGTAACATCTGTGGGAAAAGGTTTATGTGGCGGGACAGTTTTCATCGGCATGTCACCTCTTGTACCAAGTCGTACCAAGCTTCTAAAGCTGAGCAGAGTACTACTGAGATGAACTAAGACATTAGTGCTTACATTTGTTTAGTAGAGTAAGCAAAATAAACTAATTATGCAAATGATGTCTGGTACTTGCTATTGTAAATTCTCAAAAAAAACAAGTTTTAATGATTATGCTGGTATAAGCAGACCAAACTTCTATTTTCCGCTTCAGTTTTCCAGTATTACTCAAGTGTTCGATGTGTGAAGTGCAAATGGTTTATCTGAAAGGTGCTTGCAAAATGGGGTCTGTAAGGTCTTTGTGACATGGATTGTAATCCCAGCAGTTAGAAGCCCTTTTTTTGTTTCTAAGTCTTCTAAATTCACATAAACCCCAGCTCTAAATTGACCTATATCCTGCAAATACTTGTATGAAGCAGGAATTCAAGTAGCCCTACTTAATGATAAAAAGAACTAGGATGGTCAAACCAGGTTATATGATTCACATTTTAAGGAAAAAAAAAAAGTAGGATACCACCTCAAACTGGAGATTGCCAACATGCTTAACATGCATCATTAGGTAGTCTACATCATTAAATAGCCTTTGCTGTATTGCTTAATGAAAGGCTGTGTTGAAGATGGTTTGGCTTCCTTTATCTGTCTTCCATTTTTTGTCCACCTTCAGTAGCACAAATATCATCTAATTTTCTGCTGATTTCTATTTAGAGTATGTAAGGCACTTAAATGTAGTTGAGCACTATACACATTTCAATCTGTATTAAGTATAATTTGTCTTTGCTTCTCTAGGGTGTAATGCTGTATGACTCTTGGCTTGACTTGGTTTTGATTGCTGTATCGTGAGAGCTTCTAGAAGTCTGTGCAATAAGTCTGTCTTGTCAAAAAAAAAAAAGTAACATGTAACATTTGGAACTTACCCAAAATAATCAAACATTTAAGCTGTGGTTTTCTGTTCAGATTTTCATGGCTTACTACAGTAGCAAGTACCAAACTCTGTGGGTTCACGGATTTACTTTTTATTGGTACAAAAACTTCTTTGAGATCTTCTATCTAGTTTTAGAAACCTGCTCCAGGAAAATGATTTAGTCATTGATAGGTATTTATACTTTTAGTTCTTGACTCTTTGAATAGTAAGAACTATAATACAGATTATTGGTACTGAACTACTGTGACTGGTTACATGTGATCACGAGCAGCCAGAGTTGTTTTACCTCTTCAAATTGCGTTGCTTGTGGGGAGAAAAAGTAGAAGTATGGTATTTGGGTCTATTAATGGTACTGCAGAACATGGTACCGTGCTCATGTCCGAAGTCTGGATTTTTGCTGGGAAGTGGCACTTCTGCTTTGTTAGGATGAGGATCTATATCCTGGGCTCTCATTCGTGGGATGGATGGAGGAGTGTTTGTAGTTCTCAGAGATGCTGCCAGCTCTGCAGGTAGAGTGAATGCATCAGTTTTAAAGGTGGCAACAGGATTTTGGGGTTGAAAGCTTAATGCAGTCTTATGCAAAAGCAATTAACCCTTCTTTGTAGTTTACTAAAACATATTATAAAAAGGAAAGAGCCTTTAGAGCATACACAAACTATAATAAAAGAGGTGGTGTCCAAGTACAGTGCTGGTAACATGGGGGGCGGGAGGGGAAGTTAACCAGCATCAAAGGTCTAAGCCTGTCTGACCCCAGTCTATGTATTAGATACGTATTAGATATGCAGGGTAACGTACTTAAACAGATAACCCTGTATGGTGAAGCAAACACACACACAAAGATAATTACTATTTAGATGCTTTTTTGAACTCCTGGTTACAAATCGTCTTAAGATACAACCAGACTGTATCCTGAATGTGAATGTCTGGTACAAGGTGGGGGTTTACTACTCAGTGGGTTATAATTACTGTAACTTCTTTTCCGGCATTCTACTTATAAACTTCTAATTTTTTTTTTAAGGGGCTCTTAATTCTTAATCTTCTGATGCTTCAGATATTTTTCATATGGAGTTTTGTTAAAACAGATATTCCCAAATATGATGAACCCATTGCTGGCAATGGGCATGAATGGTCAGCACCATAGAGTTCCTGTTCTTAGCACTTAATTGAACTCTACAATAAACCTCGGTGGCCATATATAACCCTTGTAATCAAGGTAACTAAACAGGGATTTGCTCACTAACACTGTAACCTGCTTAATGTATAGAAGCACTTTGTATTTAAAAAAAAAAAAAAACACAACAAAAGACAAAACATAAACCTTTATAAGTATGTTTTTTAAACTTAGAAATTTTATTCCCTTTATGGTTTGTTTCCACACTGCTAACACTGTTTTTTTTAATATTAAAAAATAATATTATAATGCTTGCCTGTTTACATGAGTGTAGAGGAAAAGGTTCTTGCACTCAACGGCCCTATTTTTCCATTCTCCAAGGCCTTACTACATACAGGGTGTCATTTCTGCAAGTACCATCATCATATTTGAGGGAAGGTATTCTCATACTCATTTCAAGAATGACCTTGTATATTACATTAGTTCTCAACCCCTTTTAAATTTTCACTTTGGTGTTGCATGAAAAGGTTAAGGGTACCTCTTCCCATTTAACCATAAAAAGGCTGGTTAGAAACACCAGGCTGAAAGAAAGCAAAAAATTATTTCTGTTAAACATAGACCATCCTACAGAGCTGCCAGCAAAACTGTTTCTTTTACCAGCTTGGAATGACTTTTATATGGGACGCTTCAAAGTTAAGCATTACTCCTATTTGCAGTTAGAGTTCTTTGAAATAAAGCTTTAAAATAAAATGTACTGCGAGAGACACTTTAAAGGTTTTATAACAGGTCCAGTAGATCACATTATAGAACCATGTCCTTTTTTAATGACTTAGCATGAATAGTAACTTTTTAATATTTGCCTATTACTATTTTACCCCATATTAGTACATTGTCTTGAAAGTCCAGCAAATGTTGTTCCACTGATTTTGTAGCATTAGGCTTTCTGATGTTAATTTACATGAAACTAATTGATTGCAGGAAAATACTGATACAATTGTTATGAGATCTAGTTGGGAGGATTGATGATTTAAGGGAAGCTTGAGATACATGTCTAAAATCCTTACTTTTGCTTATCAAAGGCAAAACAGTTGTCTTGTGGTGTTTCCCCTGAATTTAATTTATTGCCCTTTGACAAACTTCTGATCACTGATTCTGGTTATTAGGAGAAAAAGATAACAAAAAATACTTAAGGAAACACCTTTCCTCCCCCTTCCCCAGGCTCAATTGAAGTCGTCCACCCTCAGACCAGGACATCTCCTCCCTGGTCTGTTTCCCTTGTGTTCCTGGAGCGCTGCACTCATCTGTGCTGTTCTTGTGGTGAGGTGACAGATCACACAGGAGGGTGGACTCATGTGCGTACTGGTTTGTCTGGTGTGCTTCACTTCTTAGTGGTGTCCTCTGCTGCTCTGGACTAGTTGGTGTCACTGAGCCATAGTCCCTTCAGGGATGTGCCAGTTCCAACTTGGGTCTCTTGTGGGCCTCAGTTACTCAGAGGTACCTGCTCTGGCAGGCCTTACCTTTGAGCCAAAGTGCCCTCAAAGTGAGTCTCCTCAGACATGGACTCTCTGAGTCCATGAGACTCTCAGACATGGTCCTTCTCTGAGTGTCTCTATTCATGTCCTCAGTGTCTTCTCCAGGTGTTTTCCCAAGAGCAGCTCTTCAGTTCCCCTGTATGTGTTTCTTCCCCAGGAGTACCTTTTCCTCACGTGTCTCCCTGCATCCCTTGCCAGCAGCTGCCATTCTTTCTTAAATATGTCTGAGCAGAGGCACTGTGCACACCTCTGTTTGAAGTTTTGGTGTGAAATGCATCGTTTACATCAGTTTCAGTGCAGACTGTTTTGACCAGCACAGGCTAGTTGGCAACCTCCAGCCACATGTCACCTTTGCAGCCCCCTGCTACTGAAACCCTGCAATTCTGGCCGTGGGGAGAGCATCTGCCCTTTGTTTCTCTGGCCAGTCTGGCCCAAACCGCCACAACAGTAAAGCAAGATCTGTCAGGCTCTTAATCTTTGCTAATGGAGTGGTCAAGGTACAGGAAATTATTTCTTGTTAGTGGGGAGGAGGGGAGGGATACATATATATATAAAAAGTGAATGCATATGTATATGATAAACTTCATTAATCTTCCCTTAAGCTTCATCACCTTTAATAATATAGCTTAGAAACATTTGTGCGTTTTTATATTGCTCACTGTTGGCTGTAGTAAAGTGAATGTCTTCTGAAAAACAGAACCATTGTGCACACAGGAGGCTTTCAGAATGTCCTGCTACTGTGAAGCCATTCATTGTCTATCAGTGGTAAGAATGCTTAATAATACTACAGCTAAGTTCCTTTTCATTCCACTTTGCAACTAAGATGTTAATTACCATGGAATCTGTGTAACTGCTATTCTGAAAAATTCAGCTGTTTGCAAGGTTAAGATCTCTGTTCAGGTGTATATCTGACCCTTTTGAGGAAGGAGATCCCTATTTCACACACCACTCTTGTGGTTTTTGGTTTGTTTTTAAACAATACCTTGTTTGTTTTATGGGTGAGCAGGTAGACTCTAGAAGGTACTGTCAGTACAATTTTTGGTCCTAGCGTTTTTTTCATCTGAGGTGTTTCTGGGGTTGAGAAACGGTCCCGTACCAACAGCAAGGCGGATGATCAAAGGCTGACGTATTTGGTTTCTCATTATAAAAAGAATACTGGATGTCCCTGTAGTATTGAGCCTGAAAGAATGGAGGCACGTCAGATCTTGTAATCCCAGCTTTTGCCTTGGTGCCAGAAGGGCAACCTGTCTCTGAATTAGGAGAGCCTACAGCAGTATATTGAGTATTTTGCTTTAACTGAATTAGAACCTTTCTCAAGACAACAAAGGAGAGTTGGGTTTTTTTTGTCATTTAAATGCTTCATTGTATAGCTAGGCTTCTTTAGCTATAAGCTGTGAACTGTCAGTGCCCTAGGGGAAGATGCTGGAGAACAAAATGGTATATTTTTAATGTGATAAAATTGTAAGTTTCCATTTTTGCTTGAAGCCTGTGTCTGTCAATTGCTGCTCCCTTTCTTTTTTTAAATTAATTATGGGTTTCCATGTTTCTTCCAGAAATGTAACTGTTTATGCAAGTCAAGTGAATCTTCCTTAATGAGCTATAAGTTTTTATTCTAAACAAGTCATTTATAATAGTAAATTTGCATATCTTGATATTTTGTGAGATGTTATGCTTGTATTGCAGAGGTTGGATAGTTTTGTCTATAAATATTGCTGTCCTAATTGTACAGCATGGTTTTAACTTAATGTTACTGTTCAATATTTTCTTCTTATAGAAGAGTCCCATGCCCCTTTTTTTGTATAACATGTTTTAATAAATGTTATCTGTCAACTTTGTAAATGTTTTCTTAAGCTTGAATGAAAGGAATGCATGTCTAGTACCAGTATTTAATAATTCACTTTTGCCAAAACGATAAAATCCAAAAGTTGTTGATTATATAACTTTATTAAATATATAAAGAAAAAAGTGTATTTAGTAGTGTCTTCTTGAAACGTTGAGAACATGCCAGCCCAGCCTAAGAAAACACCAAGCTGATCTTTATAACACAATTTAAAACACAATTCCAGGAGACTCCCTTTATAGTAGCAACCACTGCGTGTCCAAGCTGCATTTGCAGGGGGTGCAGATAACGTGTAGATTTTTGTAGGCTATATATGAAGGAAATTTTACACTTTGGAAAAGCATGGGGATATTTTATACTATGGAAATTTACACTATGGAAAAGTGTTGGGAAAAGTATACTATGGAAAAGATTTAAGTTTGCAGGCACTGCCCTCTCCTCACTCCCGCGGAACCCTACAGCTGAGGCTTCTTACCGGCCATCCCTAGGGCTCGCCATGGAAACGAGAAGCCAGCGAGCTCTCATTTAAAGCATATTCGCCTAAGTCCTGGAGAAACGGGGAATTCGTGCACCGCGCTCCTCTGTTCTGCAACGACTTTAAACGGAAAGGGCTGTACGCCCCGTCAGGCGAAGGGTCGCAGGAGGGGACGGGTCCGGGACCCCCCCTCCCGGGTCCGGGACGCCCCCCGCTCTGGAGCCGGGACCCCCTCCCGGAGCCGGTTTCCTCGCGTCATCGCTGACTGCCGGCACCATCGCCGGCGTTACCTGCCACCGGTGCGCACTGAGTGCGCCTGACGTTACGCACCGACTGGCGGTGAGGGCTCTC
>VXAK01005481.1:147355-169223 GCA_013399435.1 Arenaria interpres | reverse complement strand
AGACGCTGCCGCCCTGTAACCCGAGTTAGCGTCCCGGGTGCGGGTCTGGCTTTGCCGGTGGGGAGGGTCGGCAAAGCCAGACCAGGGGCCGCCGGGGAGGCACAGAGCCGCCGGCGGAGCGGGCCGGGCCGGGCGGAGGCCGTGTCGCTGTTGGCGGCCCCTGCCGCCGCCGCCGCCCCGTCGGAGGAGCTGGGATTTCCAGTGAGCCCCAGTCTCTGTAATCGCACCCTGCCGGTGTGCGCAGCGGACAGAATTGACTTTATTTTGTAACAGATCAGAGTTGAGAGTGAATTCGGAACGAGCCTGGGCAGTCTCGGAAGCGCTGCTGCCGGAGAGGCAGTCCCCGGCATAGCGGGGGTGCCGCTCTGCGCTGGGAGCCCCGAGGTGCCGCCCCGGGCAGCGGGAGCCTGCGGACTGTCGGGAGTAGCGGATCGGGAAAATACTATGAAAATGTGTCCTTCAGAGCTTCACTTCAAATCTACTGCAAAAAACCTTGCTAATATTTAGAGAATGCAGCTACTTAATTGCTTAGAAAAAACATTGGAGCCAAAAAGTTGTGATTTGATGAGGAGTGACTAAAATTATATATAAAAAAAAAATAAATGGATTAAAATGCATAATACTAACCAAGTATTACCTTGGCAGCAAATCTTTTATTACTGTTGTAGCAGAAGGTACAGAAGCCCTCCCTCCACACTTGCTAAAGCTCCGGGTGTATTTATACATCGCAAGTCTCCTGGTATCGACTGTGGTTTTATACCAATAGTGGCTTCTTAAAGCCTATGTCTCAAAGTTGTCAGATATTCAGAAAATGTATACGGTAAACTATTTAGGATTATATAATGGGTATATTATGGAATTTGTGCACAAAATAAAAGTCTGAGATCGTTACTTGTAAAATCTTGCTGATTTATAGTTCATCATAAATACGCCTCTTTGCTTTACTTATCTTATACTTTGGCTGATCTTGGCTGTTTCCAGTTTGCCTTCTAGTAACTTTTCTGTGTTCAGAAGTAGATCAATACCTGTAACTGCTTTTGTAGTAATTTGACTTCTAGAGCCAAAATTTAGAGATTATTTGTATTGAGGTTTCTAATCATTGGGTAAAACTTAGTTTATATATCAATCGTTAATTTATTTATACTATTTTAATCATTTCCATACAGGCAAGCAATTGTGAGGAAGACGATTTAAGAATAAGGGACAAAGTTGGCCCTTGGACTTCAGTTTCACAACTGCTTTCTTTAGATATTTGCTCAAAAAAGGCTCCTGTGTTTTTTTCTATGAAATGCAGTTTCAATAATTTCCCTGCTGCACCATACTAAGCACTGGGAATAGGTTTGTAGCGTTACCAATATTAGCGTGTGTGTATGTATGTGTGTATATATGTACACACATATAAATTAATTGTTTTTAATTTTGATGTTAAAATCATCCAATCCTTCAAGTGGTTTTCTATTCCTTATGTTGTGAATCTTTGTGAGGTGAAAAGAAATCCTTGAGAAAAAGGTCTGAATCAGTAGAAAAATTCTGCAAAAAGTGTAGGGATTTAATGTATTGCTCACCTGTGCAAGTGACAGATTATGTTCTGTGGTGCTTTAGGAGACCTGACAGAAGGGAGTTTTACTCTCAGTTTCACTGGGGACATTTATACTTTGAGTAGAGAATGTCTCTGTCTGAGTTTTCGCTGTGGTGTATTGATATCTGCTCAGGAAAGCCTGCAAGAGCTGGGCTGTCAAGTCACTACATTTCAGCCTGTACCAACTGGCTTCAGTTTCTGGGAAAACTGGGGTTTTCCTGCATTTTTATGAGGTACTGTAATGAAGTTTTACACTATTGTGTAGTCTCCACTACTATAACAAAATAGAAGTGAAGCAGACTCATCTTCAAAGCTGTTTTCCAATGAATAATAGTAAGACATACACACCTTTTATTTTAGCTTTGCTACAGATAAATTACTATTTCAAATTTTGGCCAAACTATCTGTATTTCCTTTGATTCCAATGGGAGAGGGTTTTAGCTTAGTTCAAACTTCCGCAACACTTAACATACCTTGTGAATTAAATTTATAGAGCAATTTGTGAATGGTTAAGCTTTGGAGGAATGAGGATTTGAAATCCTATTTTGTTACGAGAGGAACTAATTGCTTCTGTAGCCATTTATTTTTGAGAGATGTGGTTGTTTCCATAACTTCTGCATTACTCTGTGATCAGACTACTAGAAAGGTAACTTAGTTCTCATTCAGGGATTTTTTTGGATGGCTTTTGAATTGGGAATCAGCTATGCCATAGATTGTTCAAAATGGTACTGAGCTTAACAAAAGTACGGGCAGGCCATTTATGTGTAAACGTGGGCTTGTGCTAGCTGTTTTTAATCATATGGCAGTTTTATCTCCCTGTTAGATGTGAATCTAACAGAGTGATGTGTTGGACTAAGCTGGGAAGGGGTTTGAGATCACTGCAGATGTAAAGGGTGCATAAATATAGTGTATCTTATCCTATTGGAGAAAATGTAAACAAAATAAAACTTCATGCTGCAACAGAAATATTGACAGAATTTTCTGTTGTGCTGTAGCGTCTCTTAGGATCTGCAGATGAACTCTTTGTGAAACTTCGACTGAGTCCATGACAGTCACTTACTTGTTCCAAGATGTCAAAATTTCTCGTTTATATGCAGCAATCTCTCCAGTTGTATCTACATTTTGTCTAAGTTTAAATATATTTGAGTGAGCTTAAAAGCAAAGAATATGAATCAACCTAACCAAAGATTATTGCTTGATTTATTCTTCTATGGATAATAATGCTTCTAGAATTCAGCTTTGTAATTCTCTGGAAACAAAGAGTTCAGGAAAGAAGAGTATAAATAAGAGTGATTTAGGAAATGGTGGTGTTTGACATGACAAATACTGAGCAGCAAGTCAGTACTTGTGTGGTGTTCCATTCAAGGGAGGCTTTGAAAGAAAATGTATGAAACCATCATTTTAATGTGGTCAGGCAGATACTTGCAATTTTAGGGCTGATCTTAAAGCCTGTTGCTTTGTGTCATTAATTTATTTGGTTTATGTGAAGTGCTGCTACAACATAACATCTAGGAGACCAAAGAATGACTAAAGTTTTCAACAGTTTTTTGCTTGCTGTAGTGCTATGTTTTTGTGATAAATGTTATGTTAAAGAGCTTTTAAATGTTAGTTCTATGTAGTGCAGTCAAAGTGTAGAAAAATCTAGTTAGTACACAAAGACTTACTTTGTATATCCCTTCCATTAAGCTCCAAGTGTTTCCGTAAGTATGAAGTGGAAACATTCCCCCAATCATCCTTTCTGTGGCTCAAAGGAGTTGTTTTAAATTTATAAATATATATCTGTCTCTGTGTGTCCATGATTTTAGTGCATAGATTAAATGGAGAAGTGTCATTAGGTGTATTTTCTGTCACCAGGAGGATGCCTCTGGCAGTGTGTTGCAAAGACCACAAAATAGACTGCAGGGGTGAGCTGAAAATGCACAAGGCTCGATTTTTGTTATTTAGTGTGTATGTTTCTGGAAAAACCTTTAGCACCATTGATTTTTAAATCTGGAAAAAAAAAAAAAGTAATGCCTGATTATCTCACTTGAGATAAATAGAAAATAATTTAGCATCCTTCATCCTTTAAAGGGTAGAGAGTTCTTAAGAAGATGGCTGCTTGAATTTAGGAAGAATTGAAGCAAAAACCAGTGCTACATATTTACCTAGTGCTGCTTATATTATTACAAATGTGTCACAGCTCTGCACAAAATCATCTTAGTTGTTGGGAAAGTATTTAAGGGCTGTGATACTGAAATGGGTTTTCCAGCCAGAGCGACACATGCCCTACCTCGGGGCTGGGTTTTCAGGGAAGCGGCAGTGATGGCTTTTAAAAGAGATTATAACACTGCTGTTATGAGAGGTATAAGCTGGTAAAATATTAAATGATCAGTTTCTTCCTTGTTTTCAAAGATTATTTGAAGAGGACTGTCCTAGAAGTGCCCCTGGGCTGTGACCGCCTGGCAGCAGCTCGTCGTGGGTACCCTGGCACTAATTACTGGGGCTACTGCCATCTGAGGACTAAGACAAATGCAAACCCAGAGGAGTGAGGGTGATGAAGATTTTTGCCCTAAAACTTCCATCATCACAGCAGATAGGGTCACATTCCTAAGTTAAAATGCTCTTGAATGGTGATACATTTTTGCAATTATGTCTTAAGTTCTCCCAAGTGGTGCAGTAAATACTGAATCCTACCAAATGCGGGGGAGGAGTACACGGATCTATACAAACACCTACTTTTTTTCTTGCCTTTTCTCTGTATTCTGAGCCATAACGTACAGAGCGTCTGTTTGACAAGTAATGGAGAACTTTTTTTTTGTTTTAGTCTCAATTTTCCTTACGATCCTCTTAACTTCTCTATGTATTTCTGTTTTCAGACACATGATACAACAGCAGTGATTTGTAACGTGTGTTTTTTCCCAAGGAACCCACGTTGCTGAGCTAACTAAAGAAAATGCAAGGGATCTTTTCTCACACCTTTGTGTGAGTTAAAACGAGTGTAATTTCTATCATTCACCTGTCTCTGAGAGCAGCAAATCATACAGCAGTGAGTGAAGGAAATCAAACAGGTGCAGACTTAGAAGCAGAAACTAATACGACGTTGGCAGCCACGCGGCTTTGCGTTGTAGTTATATGATGCTTCCCTGCTGCTACTGTATGATGTCAGTAAAATTAAATACCAAACATGTTTTGTCACCATCTATTCTTGGTTTTTTTAGGTGAAATAAGAGCTTTCATAGCACATCATTTTTAGAGTAAGTTTGTTTTGAAATCTAATGAGAAATGTTAAATGCATGTCACTCTCATGTTCACAGGTTACTTCAGTGAACATGTTTGTTGGAGGACATAGGGCAGCAATCCACTACTAGTAAATTCGTGTTATGGTCTACGTTTGCTGCATAAGACCCTGATGAATAATTGTAATGCAGAGGCAAAGAGAATTGATACGATTCTTTTGAGTGTGGTTGGATCATCCCCTACAGAAATAGGCAGGAGGCTCCGCAGAGCACTGTGAGGGCTCAGTGTCCACTTCTGCCTGTGCTTCACGGCTAGAAAGCCTTCAATTTCTTGCATACGTAATACCTGTGAAAGCCTTAAACACTTTGATCTATGTATGCAGGAAGGTTAAAAGAAGACCTATTCATAGACAGGTGCCCCAGAGGTGATCTTAAATTTTACAGGACTTCAACCTACCATTACACTATCCCACAGGCAGGGGTGGAAGCTAACGCAAAAGAAAGTGCATTACTTTTTGACAGTGAGAGTACTTAATATTGCTATGAGTTATCTTAGATCTCACTACCCCCCCAAATGCTTGAGTTTGTATAATTGTCTCCATTCTGAACTACTATAAAGTGGTCTTGGGCCTAAAGAGCACAGGTTACCTCTGTACGTGCTGAAATATCATGGAAGGTGCTGGACTTGACTTCTGACTACGCATTAATTTTTTTCTCTTCATCTCTGCTAATTCTATAAAGAATTGTTATGTGCATTAAAGTACTTACATTCTCATGGCTTTGAGAAGCCTTATGACTGTCTGCTTAACTGTAGAGATAACTTTTTCTTTAGATCAAACAGTGGGTGTGTCCAAAGTTCACTTGTATTTTAGAATAACCTTTCTGCTTCAGTTTAATGCTGCTTGCATCACCTCAGAGAAGAGGTTAGGGAGACATTCCAACTTGGTGGAAGCAGTTAAAAAATTGAGGGTTATTAACCTTTTCAGCTGTAGTGATCTTCCAGGACTGTTTCAGGAATATTTCAACCTTAAATCATACTGTGTTGAAAGAGCCACTGGCCTGCCAGCATTGATGAATAATTAAGTATTGTTATGGTATGGTACCTTGCTGAACAATATTTTGGTTAATTCTACTGGAATTTGGTTATGGAGCAGCTAACTTCTATATGCAAATAAAATAAAACCTTCTTGTGTATTGGAATATAATCTAAAGATTACTTTCATTTTTTAGACAGTTACATTACTGATTTATGTGAATAAATGAGATTGTTGTTCTTCTAACTGTTGCTTATCAATAAAACATTGCTAGTGGTGCCTGCTTCTCTGACCTGTGTAAGGGCCAGTCTTGCCTTCCCAAACTGATGGAAGGAAGTTGGGGTGCCCTGGTACCAACCCCAGCAAAATTACTGCAGTCCTGGTGCTGTTCTGCTGTGATTCTGCCTGCTCCCCAGCACGGCGTTTATTGGCAGCCTCCACACGTCCAGCACCGCTTCAGCTCGAGGTTTCAGAGTTCGGCTGAAAGCAAAGGAAGGGGTTCCTTCTGTCAAGTGCTGCTACTGTTCAAAATTCTTGTTATTTAACCCCGGCTGTCTACAGATGTTTTCAAGATCGCAGGAAGCATGTGTCTTCAAAGGAAGAAACTAAGATGGAAAAGTCACAAGTGCGTGATGTAGCTTGTTTGCTTTCTTTTTTTTTTTAAGAGCAGATGGGTACAGAAACTCATTGTCTACTGCTTTTTGGGCTGTGCTTTGTGTACTTGATCTGTTTGTTTGCTTTTAAAGCAATACTGTATGTTCCCTTGATCGCTATTTCTGGTTTTCACTGCTTATCTGCTACCCTGACAGCCAGACTTACAGACCTTTAACTCCATCGTTCACTCCACTCACTACCAGGATCTGTGCTGTTTACTCCTAACATTTTAAGGAGAATAAGCTTCTTTGTTTCCCAAAAGAAAGATGAAACAACTCTGACAACAAGGATGTAGAATTGCTTATCAATAGCTGTATACGCCTATGGAGATAATTACCTGTTCTAACAGAGATGAGGTGGGCAAGGACCACTGAGGGTCCCTTTCCTCTTGGCACCCCTCTCTTCCTGGTTCTTGTGGTACGTGTTCACAGTCCATTTTCAATGTGTGGCCCTGTCCTAGGGAGTGTGAATTCACCTAGAGATACTAAGATGCTGTGATCAAAAGAACTTTTTTTTTTCCTCCATGGTAGGGCATAAAACGTCCATCTTCTTTCTACTTGGGTGCCTATCCTTAATTCATTCCTTCTGTCTGGACCTAGTGCTAGTGGTGACAGTTTGTATTTTAATATTTTGTCCTGCACTAAATTGTTCTCCATTTTGCTGCCACTTGCCCTTGGGAAAGTATGGGACAAGGAGGGAGGCTGCTTTCTATATATGACAAACTTTCTGTATGTTCTAAACACACCAAAAAAAGGAGTAATTTCTGGTGGGATTTGCATGAGGCTTGACCAAGATCTGGTTCCCAAGCTCAAAGATCTTCAATGATGCAGGAATGACCAATCATAGCTGCTGGGGACTGGTCCTGTAGCCTGCACACAGTCCTCAGCCTGGGCAGCTTGTCACCCCAGGTCCACGACAGCTCTTCCTCCTCTCAGCAGAGAGCAGCTTCATCAGGAGTGTCCTGACATGTCCCCTCTGCCTGGCTCCTGAGCCCCAGGGATTCGGGGCTGGGCTGAGGGAGCCACCCTGCCCATGGATGGGGGGGCTGGCAAACATGTGCCCGCTGAGCGCCGCGTACCCCCACAGCAGCAGGGCTCTGCAGGATGCTCAGAAAATGCGGTTCCTTTGGCCTTTGCCCGCTCCGCTGTTCCCTTGGGTTTATTGTTTGGTGTAATGTTTGATTTCTGACTCGCGTCAGCTCACAAGCTCTGAGGTGTTTTGTAGCTTTGTTCGCTGAATAAAAGAACTCTCCTGCCAAAGCTACCTTTGTATAGATGGCTGCCATCATCTCACTTCTGTTAAGCACCCATTAGTCCTTATTTCCCTTATCAGATATAAGGGCATATAGAATGTATTTTCCCCACTGATGCAGCTCCATTTCTTCCTTGTGGGGTTTTTATCATATTCCTACCTGTTGATTTTGTTTTGAGAGTGCTTGAATTTTCATAATTTGATTTGAATTGTTCATATGTCCCATTACAGCATGTAACATAAGACATAAATAGAAAAAAAATAATCCACTAGTATGTTGTGATACATTGGACATGCTTCCTGCATCAGAAGTCAATGGATGATGTTGAGATCTGTTTGTTCAATTGGAGAAACAGGTACGGTGGCAACATTATGTGTTCAGACTTCTGCATTAATTAGAACAAGAATAGCAATAGAAGTCTGAGGGTTGTTGGATGCTTGATTAGGGGCCCGGTCTTGGAAGTGTGAGGTGACGTCTGCTACAGATAGATGCTCTCAAGGGGACACGTGCCCGTGTGTTCTTTATGATAATGCTCTATGAAAAATTGGTAAAGTGCTTTTCTTTAGATCTTGTTTTGAAATGTACACACTTCTCTAAAGCCTCTTGGAGCATCCTTTCCCAGTGTGTCAGGCAAGTCTGAGCAGCCATGGCTTTTGAGTGAGGTTAGAGTTTAAATGTCAAATCATTCTAGCTAGGAAATCACTGCTGTCAGATGAGCTTCAAAGTTCACATTGTGGTGGGTTCTTTTTTTAAGAAAAAATGAAAATCACAAACGGAAATTTAAAAAATTGAAAGTCCGTGGGTGGCTCAAACACTTTTCCTTCAAATGCTGCCTCAAATATTGACACAAATTGATTATTATCTGGGAACCTCTGACACACTGGGTAAATAGTTTGGAATTGAGTTCACGCTAAATGTTTCCGTTCATTAGGATTTCCTTGTTTTGTGATGTGAATACTGAAAGATTGATTTTTACTTTTTTAAAATAATTACTGAGATTATTTTCTAAGGGGGCAAATGTTTAAACAGAAATATCACTGGTGTAGTATATTGGTCTCCTTTCACATAAATATGACATATGGAATTTTTTTTTAATATTTTTGTGTGTATTTATGCACGCAGACACACACACACACACACACGTATGTGCCTGTGGCTTTTCTTTAGCAAGTTTTTCAAACTTGATGAAATACCTTCCAAAAGTCATTCTTGAGCAATTTAACAGTGCAATTCCCTGCAAGTATCAGTGTAGTACCTGCCTTGAAGACCTACTAAAGGTTCTGAAGTTTTTAACTTGTCTAGTGACTATAAAGTGAATATTCTTCTGGGAGGGTAGGGATATTGTTCTGCAGTTCTTACTGGGGAGTGAAACTGCGAAGCTCCTTTTAGCACATGGACTGTCCCAGGGAGACTCTAATGGACAATTGAATTGTGAATGTTGCAGAGGGATAATTCAAATTACAGAAATGCAAGAAATGGGTAGATTACGGCTCTACTCTTTGTATTATATCAACTATTTATACCAAGGGTTTTGTTGTAACGCACCTTAAACAGATCAATGCGGTGATTTGTCTTCAATGTGTACAAGCATTCGGTTTTGAAATGGAAAACTGTGTTCGGTCTCAGTTGTAAATCTTCTCATTTTTCTTTCAGATTGCTCTTTACATCAGTAGAAATGGACAGCAGCAGTTTCATTCAGTTTGATGTGCCTGAGTACAGCAACACTGTTCTGAGCCAGTTGAATGAGCTCCGCCTGCAAGGGAAGCTGTGTGACATAATTGTGCACATTCAGGGTCAGCCGTTCCGAGCCCATAAAGCTGTTTTAGCTGCCAGTTCTCCCTATTTCCGTGACCATTCGGCATTAAGCACCATGAGTGGCTTATCAATATCAGTTATTAAAAATCCCAATGTTTTTGAGCAGTTGCTGTCGTTTTGTTACACTGGAAGGATGTCCTTACAGCTGAAGGACGTTGTGAGCTTTCTCACCGCAGCCAGCTTTCTGCAGATGCAGTGCGTCATTGACAAATGCACACAGATACTGGAGAGCATTCACTCCAAGATCAGTGTTGGTGATGTTGACTCTGTCACGGTTGGTGCTGAAGACAATTCAGAAAATCGCAATGGAGTCAAAGACAGCAGCTACTTTGCCAATCCCATTGAGATCTCTCCCCCCTACTGCTCTCAGGTGCGACAGTCGGCAGCGGGTGGTGACCTCAGGATGGAAACTGCTCCAGGCAAAGCCCTGCGCAGCCGTCTGCAAGAAGAAGGGCACTCGGATCGAGGAAGCAGCGGGAGTATCTCTGAATATGAGATTCAGATTGAAGGGGATCATGAGCAAGGAGACCTGATAGTAAGGGAAAGTCAGATTGCAGAGGTGAAAGTTAAAATGGAGAAGTCTGAGCGGCCGAGCTGCTCAGACAGCTCTTCCCTGGGTGATGACGGGTACCACACCGAGATGGTGGATGGAGAGCAAGTGGTGGCAGTCAATGTTGGTTCCTATGGGTCTGTCTTACAGCATGTCTATTCATTTACCCATGGCTCGTCGCAGGCTGCAGGCATGTCCGAAACCTTTGGCAGCCTGAGCAATACGAGCCCTTCCAGATCAATGCTGAGCTGCTTCCGAGGGGGTCGTGCACGCCAGAAACGGGTACCTGCCGGTCACCTGCACGGTGATGTCCAGGGCTTGGTGCAAGGGGCTGATGGTGAAGCCATGGTGAGTAACCCAGGATATGAGAATAGTCCACGGGAAAGAAATACAAGGGGTCACTGGTATCCGTACAATGAGAGGCTCATTTGTATTTACTGTGGAAAGTCTTTCAACCAGAAGGGGAGCCTTGATCGACACATGCGATTGCACATGGGAATAACTCCTTTCGTGTGCAAGTTTTGTGGGAAGAAATACACTCGCAAGGACCAACTTGAGTATCATATTCGTGGTCACACAGATGACAAGCCCTTTCGCTGTGAGATCTGTGGAAAATGTTTTCCTTTCCAGGGTACCCTAAACCAGCATTTGCGAAAAAATCACCCTGGGGTAACAGAAGTAAGAAACAGGGTAGAGTCTCCAGACAGAACAGAAGCTTTTGTGGAACAGAAAGTAGATAATGATGCTTCAGCTTCTGAAGCTATGGATTCTAGTATGGAAATTCATGCAATGTCTAACGCATCTGATTAAAATATTACATTCTAAGTGCAACACAAACAAGCACATTACTAATGTATTTTTTTTAAATCTGCTATTCTTTTAGTAATCTTCAGTACAAGTATAACAGCCTTTTAATTTTCCTGACCTTCTGGAAATCAGTTTGAAATGATTTCTGGAGAAGAATTACATAAGTATTCTTTATTTTTGAAGGAGGTTGGGTTGTTTTGGTTTTGTTTTTTACCTTTGAAGATGCTCAAAATTTAGAAGACAGTGTGCTGGGGAAAGAATAGGAAGAGTCTGCTGAAGTGTCCCCACTGGTTGATCTGGCAAGACACAAATTCCGGTGGAGAAGGATAGTACAATAAGATTGGCAGCTCTGCTGGACACACTGAGAAGCTCTAATCTTCCTTATTTCCTAAATCCTGTTGCTGGTAATGAGCTACACAGCAGTGGGGAGAGAGAATATTGGAGCTTTGATTCCTTCTGTGTGTCATGATGAAATCTGTTTGCTTTTACTAACTGGTTTTGGTAGTTAGTCTGTTTATATATATAAATTTGCTTTATATATATAAAATGCTCTCACTTTTCCTATTCTGGTTGAGGTGAATGTAAAAGTACATCAAGGTTTATACTATGTATGACTTTCAACTGCTGGTCTCCTCTCTGCTTAGGATCTAGGACTTCAGACTTCAGGAGGATGGTTTTGGTTTTAAAAGAATGTTGTTTGGTTTTCATTTTATTAAACTATTACTTTGTGTGCGGAAGTGAGCAAAGTGAATTACTTTATTTTAATAGCTTTGCTTTATAACATATGTAAACCAAATGCCATAAATCTATTAAATTATGGTTAAATTGTTGAGGGGTTTTGTTAGTTGTCTAGAATGCAAGCTGGACAACCTGTGGTGCTGACCTTTTTATATATATAGAGATAGATATATCTATATATATATATTTAAAAAACAAATAATTAGCAAAGCTATAAGTAGCATTGTGGTTTTAAATGTGTTTTTGCTGGCCTCAGAATCTACCTTCATTTCGTACTGTAGAACCATACCAGGTAATTAACTTTAGCTTCGTCACTCTTTGTGGTTGGTTAAAACCCAAGAGAGATGATGTAGTTTAAACTACAGTATTTCCAAGCAGTGTTTTAATAGTTCTCTTCACAGAGAGCTGTTTTCAGGTGCACATTGACTTCCTACTTAAAGCTCCAAGTGATGCATCAGCACTTGGAATTTGTACTTTTTTTTGTATAAAAAGAAATACTCTATGGGAATTTCGAGCAATATGTCTGTTATTTCATGTGTGAGTATTACAGAGTTGCTATGGCTTCCCTACTACTTTCAGTGGTTGTTTTCTGCATAAAGGAACTACCAACAGGTTCAAAAATACTCTAAATCCTTTTGTTTCACCCAGTGTTCCTTTTAACATGGTGCTAACTTCATCATTTAGGTCAGTATAATATTTAAATGTGAAACCTAATGTTAACAGTTAAGCAAAATTAAAAAAAAAAGGCAAAAAAAAATCCAAACCAAACAAAACCCAACAAAAAAAGCCCTCATCACAAGAGAAAACACAAACCAATAGCTTAAGAGACCTCAAAAGCATGAACTGGCAAACACTACTGTGTGAGATTCTACCTGATGAACAGAATTAAATTAATCATGTGTTTGATTAAAATACAAATTTTATATAATTGGGCCTTAAGTTTGTTTAGCAAATATTGAAAATACACCTATGAACATGCTGTTTAACTCCTGAAATTTAGAAAACAAAAGCTCATTGCTAAACTCCAGGAAAGCGAAGAGGTGGGTTTGCTATCTTGTAAAGCTTTTCTGGCTCCTGGGAAGTTGGGGTGTATTTGCGCAGTAGCTTTATTAAATACACTAGCTCTTAATATTGTGACAGTCTGCAATAAGAATTAATTTCATGAAGTACAGATTTACAGTGTAAACCCCACCTGCTCCATTGGAGCAGTTTCTGTTAAACTGAGTACATGATTTGCCTCTTTGTCCTAAAATTGCATAAATGAAGAGGCAGAGGGTGGGGAGATGTTTCTCTCCTTGAAGCAAGGACAGAACTTTTGTTTGCAGTGAGCGAAAGTGTGTGTCTGTGTCTAGGGAAGGTAGTCTGTATGTTTACCCACCTAAAAACATGTTGGTGTTTCTGATACTGTTTTTTTTTCCTGAATGTTTGTTTTAAGTAATTAACTGCAAAAAAAAAAAAAAAAAAGTGTTTTGATGAATTAAGCTTGAGACAGGCAAAATCCAAGAAATGTACAGTTCTTCTTAACCCTTTGTCTTGGACCTGTGCTGTGGTGCCTTTGGTGGGACCTTATCCATGGAGGTATGAGTGGAGGACAACAGGATGTGAGTACTACTGTTATATTTCTTGAATTTTTGTGTGTCACAATCTTAACATTATTTAAATCTAGTTCTTTGTACTTGTAAATGTATTTAAATGGTTTGAGTTTACCAAAGAGTGACTTATCCAAAATTGTCTCTGACAAAAACAAAAACCCATCACTTTGATTGTACAGGTTCAGGTTCAGAACATTGTTAACGGGACTGTTAAGGGGCAGGAAATGATCCCTTTTTCTACAAAATCATGATTCCGCAAGTTCCACTTGCTCCTCTTGGTGTTGATAGGCCATTTCCCCCTTGCGCTGCTCGCAGTGCTCATAATGATCAAGCCATAGCACGGGGCTGTGAAGGGCAGCCGTGCTTCAGAGGGTGCGTGCATCGGTGAGCGTAGAACACCACCGAGCATCACATTTACACTTGCAAAGTGTGTGACTCTGGTCGAAAACGAACTTCAAACCTGGCAACAGCAATTAAATTGTGCCTTGTCACATAATGGTTTGCCAGGATCAACATTGTCATGAAACATGAAGCATTTTCAGGTTGAAGTTCATTTCACAAGTCACCAGAACAGAGTATGCTGTGTCATTTTAAGAAAATTATGGAAGTACTGTACGGTGTCTTGTGTCTGTACAGTTTTAAGTTAGCACAGAGCTGTTACACATTTCATTTACAATAAATGCAGAAGTCAATAAAATATGTGAAGTAATATTTGACAGCAAAATAAATCATGAAATTATATAGACTGGTTCATAATTGAGTCTCTTCTTAATCTACCTTTTTAATTATAGACAAATGTGAAAACAGTGACAGTGTCCTTTCCTCTAGATGTTTAACCTATTATGACAAACTGTGAAAATAAAGGATTTTATACCTTTGCTAATGTTTGTGGTTTTAAACAGTTACTTTAATTTTCTTAATCAGTTATCTTCCACGCTATTTCTTTTAAACTTGTAAATATCTTTAGATAATAGCTTTGTAAATATTTACAGTATATAAAAGTTCAGTTTGGTCAATAAGGCCTCAAGATTGGCTCTGCTTTTTTAGCGTGAAACCTTTCAATAGCATAAAGGATACTGTCAGTTCACTGTTCCGCAGAAGATACTGTAGGCCTAAATTGATAGTTCTTAATGCAGTCTTCCCAAGTGTAAATTCCTGTTTTATGCTGAAGCCTTTGGTTTACTTTCAGACAAAACAGTGAGGCCTCTTAGTATGTTTAGGCTGAATTATGGGAAGAACAGCAGGAATAAAATCAAGGGCTGGGAAAAGATTGAATGAGCTTTACCTTTAAATATATATATATCTTATTTGAATTTTTGTATTAGTTTACTGTGATTCTTTTATTGTCATTTTTCTAAACAGGTTTCACATGAAACCATTGAAAGGGACTCAAATATGCAACACCTAATCTATTTTCCAAGGGAATTTTACCCTTGAATGGTGCTTTTTGACTGGTCAGGGTTATTTATTAAATTTTATATTTGAAAGTATTTGGGGAATTATGTAAATTCTTTATATGAATCTGTTTATTTCATTAATTGTAAATTTCATAATACTTAGTGATTGAATTGGAAGTCTAGTAAAGTCATTCAAAATGTTCGAAGTTTATAATCTGTGTGCATTTTACGTATATTTTAACAAGTGCCAGAATAGTTGTATTTAATATTGTAAATTTAATACTACTTGCACATCCCTGTGACAGCATTAACTTAAGTGACGCAAGTTTACATTTGAAAAAAAAAAAAAAAGCTAAAGGAAGAAGTGAGCCTGGGAGACGTGTTCCTGTGTCTCTCTGGGGGCCGTGGGGACCAGGGTCGGTGCCGTAGCGGGGTCTCCCCTTCTCACGGCCTGGGCTCGGCCAGGGCTGGCACCGATGGCTCCCGCTGCCCCTCGGGTTAGAGGTAGAGCTCTTGCACGATTTTAACAGTGTTTGTTTCTGACTGAAAAATTGTATTTTTAAATGACTTTTATTTGTATGGTTGTTTTTCATGATAAATAATTGAACAGTTTGAATGACTTGACTTGGTGTCATTATCTTGCAATATAAACCGGTAACCTCACAACTCCACACTTCATCACCATATGAAGTAAATGAAGCTAGCTAAGCTGATGCTGTAACAATTAATAACTTGCCATTAAGGATTATTTTATAGCATGAATTTTAAAATATTTATTCAAATGATATTTTAATCTTGTATTCACTTTGTTTTTAGATTTGTGACATGAATATTTCAGTGCTGCTTTATTTTGTTCTGATGAAATTGTTTCTTGCTTGTAAATTGCTTTTTTTATGGTATAAAGTCAATGGGAATTGCTGTTTGTAAATTAAAATGCTTCTAGAGCAAATCTATGGTGTCAGTGTCTACATTTAGATATTTGATTACAAAGGGACTTGCATTTTAGATGCTTTTCCTGAAGTGTTATAAAAAGTTGCAGTTTAATACTCATTGCCAACAAGGAATCAAAAGTCTTTGTAGAGACAAACTACTCTTGAAGTTTCTCTTTTTTGCCCACATTGATCATCTGGGGTTTGTGCTCCAAAACCTTGTCCAACTCTCAGAGGAAAACAAGAAACCAGGAGGATGGTGGCAGGATTTCTCCCTGCAGCCCAGGTCTGAGCCCCTCAGTCGGGGTAGCGCAGCGGGGTGGGTTGGTGGGTCCCTGGGACCCTACGGGCAGGTTGAGAAGGACTTCAGTGTTTTAGCAAAACATCTGTCCAAATCCCCTGAAAATCTGAGTAATGCAGAATGGGGTAAAGAAGACATGGCTGTGAGGAGAGGAATAAATCTGATGTTACTTTTAGCTGGAAAGCAGAGACAGAACAGAATGTACTTTGTGTATTCCCTTCCACACTGCTTTGTTTTGTTTTGTTTGATTTGGTAGAATTGTTTCATCTTGTCAGGGAGCCATCCAGGTGGTGTCCATGGAACATGATGCAGTTACAACCTTTAGAGCCAAGTTGCTCATCAGTTCCTGCAGAAAACACTGGCTGTTTCCTTCGTTGCCCATCTGCCCACGGGCGGGTGGTACCGGTGGCCATGGCTGTTCCCTGCGCAGACGTGTGGGTCGGGAGGAGCGTGGGCTGACGTGATGCTCAGCAGACACGTTGCCAGTGCCAGGTTTGCTGGCAGCAGGTATGGGGGTCAGGCACAGACCTGGCACGGACCGGGGCACCTCGTGGGAAGCGCAGGAGGGGCTGGTCCCAGCATCGCCCAGTGGTTTCTGTTTGAAGGCAAGCGTAAGGCTTCCTCCTGGGAGCCAACCTCCACGGTTGGTTGTTCTTTACTTGCTTTAGTCAAGCAAAACAAACTTGCTGTATTTTGCTTACAATGCTGTGCAAGATCTAAGTTCTAAAGGTCTAGATACATTTAGCCTTTAGAACAGATAACATTCCTAAGGGCACCAAACTTTTAGGGAGTAGTGAGGGAAGGGAAAGTAACTGGGAACTTCTTTCAGGTAGAAGTGGAACCTGTCTGGTGCTTCTGGGAATGTGATTTTCTGTAAGAACGGGGTGTCTTCTCACCATCAGAGCAACATGTGCATAACGTGCACATGGATCTGGGCAGTGTGCCCTATAGCACAAGTGGTACTGGCAATTAGAGAAGTAACTTGAATTGTTAATGAAATAAAACATTATTTCCTATAAATTGCCTTTGGGGGGGGAGGGGGAGGAGAGGCAGGGTGTATGTTTTAAAATTGTATTCTTTTGAAAAGCACAAAATTGTAGCACTAACAAAATGAAAATATGCCACTATGGGTAGCAGTAAACTACTGGTCCTGATCATGTGGCCCTGAATGTAGTAGAGTTTGGTCAAGGGCATTAGAGAAAAGCTGTGCTTTTATGAAGGTTCCTTCTTGTCTGCCCACCCCACAAACAGCTTTTTTCTAATCACGTGAGAAGGATGGGTGTAGGAGCTCGTAACCCTGAGCGGGTACAAGAGATCTCCCTTTCTGCCGAACATCGTAAGTTTCAGCATTGGAAAAAAAAAAAGGGGTAAAACAGTATCGGGGAAGATCTGCGTGACCGAGTGTAACAAGGCTCACAAGGCAGCAGGAGTGCTGGGACCCGTCCGTCTGTCCCACAGCGCTGAGCCAGGCTCATGTGCCAGGCAGTCGTGTGCCGGTGTCACTTCCCCAGCCTCGCACTGTGCAAAAGCAGAGACGGCAGAGGCTGCCAGGAGAGGAAAAGGTAAAAGGGTTTTGGTTAGAGAAGCAAGTTGCAGTCACCCACAGTGGACTTTCTGGGCATTGAAACAAAGGAGGAGTTTGGAAGATGGATTTTGGAGGCAATTTTGCGAGGTTGATGGAGAATTCATGGGTGTGAGGTGGTGTCAGAGGAAGTACAAGGGTGCTTGTTTGAGAACATAGTGATCCTGGCTGTCATAAGTGAAATCTGATTGTGAGAAAATAGATGTCTTGAGGATTAATGGAAAAGCTCTTAAAGGTGAAGACACAGAATTGCTTTTGGAAGAGAAAACTTGGGAAAAAATGAAGGGACGTGACCAAAGCAACAAGATTAGAAAACTGTCTTTGTAGGTTTAATGAGTCAAAACTTTTCAAGCTTGTCAAATAAAGCTGATGACGTTACAATCGAATTCTCACACCATGTAAAACAGTGTCTGTCACTTCAAGAGCTATTCGTAATACATCGGAAGACTTCAGAGTATCTGAATAATCTTTCTTAAGAGTGGTTTCTCTCCTTTTATAGAAAGGAAAAATTTTCTGATACAAAGACAGGGAGTTCCGCTGCGCTCAGTGGAATCCGAGATGATACGAGACGACATAGGTCAATTGCCTGCATCAACTGGCTTCAATGGCCCCTTCTCCACCTGTTTTATCCACATGGAGATGTGGAAATAAGAGAAATTGTGGTGGTGTATATCAGCTTATTTTAAGATTTAAAAAATGACTCGACTATCAGAATAATTCTGATATTTTTCGCATGTAACACTTAGAAATTATTCAGGGGTTTTTTTAAACTCCCTTTTTTCTAGCTAGTCTTACACTGCATTTTGGCTGCACAGGATTCTCACTTCATCTAGTTCTACCTGGGGATACACCATTGACCTTGGGTAGCTCATATTTGTTTAAAGTTGCAATCCATGGCAATAACTACAGTGCCATAGTACAGTATGTGTGGTTAAACTTCAACTTACCTGCTTGTTTAGAGTCTGTACCTAATAACTTGGAAAATACTTTCGGCTATTTCAGCAGAGATATCCAATAAAAGAATTGTCTTGCAGAAATTAAAGTAACTTTTTTCCAAAGCATAATTTGGTAAAGCCTGAAAAAGGTTTGCTCTCCATCAGTTTCAAGCAATGCTGGCAGACAAATGCACACACACACAAGTTTGGTTATTGAAACTACTTAATAGGTCATAATTTTAAATAAAAACTGGAACTTCTTGATCCAAGATAACACTAAGCCTGAACCGCCTATCGGGACTACTTTCGTTTGGGTCATTTTTTTCTACTTTCATACATAGTATAACTTGCTTCCCTAAACCCTGTCTGTAAATTCAGTAGAATAAATATTATAAGTAGGTACTTACCTTTTGTTTTATGGGTACCTGTGGCAAATAAGGGCACGGACTCCACCAAGTGATGAAGCGAAGACATTTAATGTTTTATTTTTACAGCTTATATAGTTTCTCTCTTTTGATCATGCGCTGTGCTCTCTACACAGATAGGTCGTGGGGCCTGTCCACACACCATTGTGAGCAATACAATTGGCTACATAGAAGTGTTCATACGCCCAGGCCAATTAGTCATTATTATTTGTTTTGTTATTTTGTTATCTATTTTGCTGGTTTGTTATCTATATTGTTGCCTTCATGTTACCATACAAGGACATTGTTTACTGTTCTCAAGGCTTCCTTCCCATCACTGCAAGAACACCTGCCAAGCTCTGGCTCAGCAGCGTGTCTTCACAATTTCTCACTCCCCACAGGTACCCACCATTCTAAATCTATTCTAGCTGTGGTGTATAGATCTTCCTGTAATAGAAAGATTTACGGGCTGTTGCTCGGCACTGCTGTATCTCTCCTTTGCTGGAAATTACTGTTTATGTAGCAGAGTCAGCAGAAGGAAAGATGTGGCCATTGCCATGCAAAGCCTAATGTAGAGATGGGATAAGTACCAGAGGACAGTAGAATCAAAAAGCAACAGTAGAAATTTTGACAGAGGTTACCTCAAAACCCGCTAGGAGATGCAAAGTTCTGTTACTCAAAGTGGAATATTAATTCTGAATTTAACAACTGACAATTCAGTATCAATTTGCACTTACTTGCACAGTGCCAGTTTATCTTTGATGCATTTTGATAGTTTGCTATTTATAATGCTATTATTAAAGCAATTTATAATAATTTATAATTTCCAGTATCAGTACAGGCTGGGTGGAGAATGACTGGAGAGCAGCCCTGAGGAGGACTTGGGGGTGTTGGTGGGTGAGAAGCTCCACACACCCTGGCAACACGCACCAGCAGCCCAGAAACCCCCCACACCCTGGGCTGCATCCCCAGCAGTGTGGCCAGCAGGGCAAGGGGGGGATTCTGGCCCTCTGCTCCGCTTTGGGGAGACCTCCCCAGTGTTGCCTCCAGCTCTGGGGCCACCAACAGCAGAAGGACGTGGACCTGTTGGAGCGGGGCTAGAGGAGGCCATGGAGATGCTGGGAGGGCTGGAGCCCCTCTGCTGTGAGGACAGGCTGAGAGAGTTGGGGAGGTTCAGCCTGGAGAAGAGAAGGCTCTGGGGAGACCTCATCACAGCCTTTCAATACTTAGAGGGGGGTTGTAAGAAAGGTGGGGAGGGACTTTCTGCACATGCAGACACTCTCCACATTGTTTAACTTTTCATACTCTAAACTTCTTGAAAAGAACTTGTGGGGAAGCTGGAATAGCCCAGGAACACAACATATCAAATAATTTGTTTTCTTTCAGCAATAATCATGCAGGAAAAATGGAGCCTGATCCCACAGATGCTACATTTCATTAACTGTTTGAAATCTCAATTGTACTGCGCATGGATTTAGGAAAAATGTAAACTGAACATTCAATCAAATGTCAGATGAACTATGGACAGAAACATTTCATTAAAATTTTTAGAAACTATACGACTGATAGCATTGTCTAAAGGGACATTATTCGGCTATGCATTTTGCCAGCCTTTTCAAATAACTCACTACGGTACAACCCTAAATCTTGTCTCTGCATTTTTTTCCACCAGAGGGTGCTGGCCAATTTTTAAAAATACATGTTACACAGGGATAATTTAAGCTGCTGTACATAACCAAAGCCTGAAACAGGAACTAAAAAAGAAGTTTCTAATCTTTGTTTATGGTGATACCTTCAACAAGAGAAGCTGCTGAGTAATTCCACTTGTAGCAGGGCAGTGTTCATACCCAGGGTTTCAGAGGGTGCATGCTGTAATGCAGAGTGTCACTTTGTCGTACTTACCACATCAGTTTACAAACTCTGACTTAGAATCTCATCATTAGGACAAGAAGCAATGCTCAGATTGTTTTTTCTGAGTCCTTGTAGAAATACAACCTATTTACCGTATTTACCATATATATGCCATATATATATATTTTATTTTCAGGAGGACTGTAGCCCATGAACTGCTGTTTTAATGTCCCGGCCTAGTGATATAGGATGGAATGGAAAACATTTTGCCAGAGAATGCTGTACTCTTGCTCTAGTGCTCAAAGTTTTAGAGGAAAGTGTACAAAGCTTAGCAGCACCAATATAATAAGTAAAGAATATTCTGGGCCTGTGAAACGATTGGAGATTCATATGAAAATTATTTTCATTCTTCAGCCCTTTGGGGGAAGTGGAGGGGAAATGTAGGGAAAATACCTTTCCACATAATGCATTTGGCCTTGATGTGGATATTGGGATTGTGACCGCCAGCATTCACAAGCAGATCCCAAATCTTTGTTTAATGTTGTTTTTACAGTTTATTCTCAAATGAATCTTTCTGCTTTGGAAAGAAAGCTCATACAATTTTAATTGGGATGTCCGCACGTGTTCAAACTGCTCTGGATTTGACAGACACGGGTGAGCAGGAGACCGGACAGACCGCTCGGGAACGCGCTCCGGACACCGGGCGGTTCCGATACCCGCCCCCGGCTTCCCTCCTCCCACCCGCCTCTCCTCGCCCGCCGGAGGACGGGGGTCAGTCCCCCCCCGTAGCCCCCAGCCCCGCCGTTCTCCCGCGGCGCTGTCGCCGCAGCCCCGGCCGCCGGACTCCGCCTGCGGAGCAGCCGCAGCCCCGGGGGAAGACGCACCTTCCTCCGGTGACGGGCCGCGTCCCGCGCGCGGCGGGGCCGGTTTCACGCCGAAGGACCTCCGTTGGCGCGCGGAGCCCCGTGTCGCCGCCGCGGTTGACGGCAGCGCGAGGGCTCGTCCGTGCACCCGAGCCTGGGTTTGTTCGGGCGTTTTCGGTATTTGTGGGTTCTTTGGTATTTTGGGAAAGTCGAGTTCCAGGCCGCGCTGCAGCAGGTGACGCGCGGACACAGGACGGGACGCTCCTCCCTGCGCGCAGACCCGGCCGCGGCCGGCGGCGGCTCTGCGGGACCGCGGCGCGCGAAGGCCGCCCCCCTCCCGGGAACCGCTGCCCCCGGCCCGGCCCGGCCC
>VXAK01005481.1:116174-147099 GCA_013399435.1 Arenaria interpres | reverse complement strand
TAGGCGGTGGGTGCCTAGGGCCGCCGCGCGGCCTTGCGGCGGTGGGGCCGGCGGGGCGGTACCGGGAGAGGCCCGCGCTAATACGGGGCCGGGTGGCCCCGCGGCCATCGCCGCTGCCGCCCCCTGCCCGGCCGGCGTTCACTGTCTGTGCGGGTCTCGGAGCGGGACGGCACTGCTGGTGGGGCCGGCGGGGCGCGGGTGGCCGTTACGGGACGCGGGTGGCCGTTACGGGACGTGCGCGGCGTGTCGGGTACCAAGGGCAGGCGACAATCGCCTGGGCTTGGCCACAGCCTCCGCTGGACTTTTGGGATAAATTTGAGAATTATTTGCATATCACGTGAATGACTTCGTGCAGATGCTGTTAAGAGCCTTGGGTTTTGAGATCTGTTTTCAGATCACTTCGAGTAGTTTTTGGTTGGACTTCAGCAGGTTTCAGTACATCTGAGGTTTTGGCTGTGGCGGAGAAGGAACTGGTGTTGAAATTCTCAGCTGTAGAACCACGGCATCCCTGTCGTCTCTAGCCTCTTGTTCAGAACCCAAAAAAATGGAACATGTGTAGGCTCGAAAAAAAAATTAAATCTAGGTTGGCCCCTCTTAGAATGCAGAAGGCTATTCCTTGCCTTAAAGACCTTAGAGTTGGATGTAGTGATCTGTGCCTTTTATGTCCAGCAGATGCTTTCAAAGTGGGGTGTGGAAGCTGTGCTGCACAGACCATCAGGTTCTCCTGGTACCACTGCAGTTATAGTCAGAGTACAGACAAATGAAACTGAAGCCGAGATACTTTAAGTAAGAAATTAGGATGCAGTTCTGGAGCAAGAAAGCAGGAGACTTGAGATGTCTCCATTATGTTTTAGGAAAAACATCCAGTGTTCATTTTGAGATGCATTTTTGAGGCCAACACTCAAACAACTGGGTGAAATTTAAAGATCTGTCACTAAAAACTGAAGATCAGACTACGTGATTTTAATGATCTCTTACAGCTTAAATTGCTGTGAGTAGAAGTTTAGATCTAATCATGCTGTAACACAGAATGACAGAATATCCTGAGTTGGAAGGGACCTTTGAGGATCATGGAGTCCAACTCCTGACTCCACACAGGGCAGCCTAACAGTGAAACCGTACATCCAGGTGTTGTCCAAATGCTTCTTGAACAACTGTGCAAAACTTAGTCTAAGACGTTTAGGGTGGGATATGGAACGGTACACTTAGATATTCATAGACGCTAGCTTGGACTGAAATGATGTCAAAGAAAACATGCAGCTTTTAGAATAAGGAATTACTCTAGTCACAGAATATTGTAAACTGGGAGGAATCTCCACAGATAATCTTGTCTAAATCCCTGCTTAAAGCAGAGCCAGTTTAGAGCAAGTTGTTCAGTGTCTTCCTGAGTTTTTAATTTCTCTGGACACAGAGACAAGTTGTTCCAATGCCTAAGCATTTTCTTTGCGAATGTTTTTTTTTTTTTGCTGATATGTGATTGGGATTTACTTTCCTGTGACTTGTCTCTTTTACCTCTTGTCTTTTCATTGCTTGCCTTGCAGAAAAGTCTGGTTCCATCTTCTCTGTATTTTCCCATTAGGCAGTGAAAGCCAGAAACAAGATCAATCCTTAGCGTAGTCATTTAAGATTAACAAACCCAGTTCTTTCAGCTCTTGCATCTGAGCTCTTTCTTGTTTTTTGTCAATGAAAGCCTAACTTTCAGTTGGCCTTTATGTCATATATCTTAAATTCAGTCTTCAGCCAGATTTGTTTTCTGAAACTGCATTAGGATTGCTTTCAAGAAAATTCTCTTATTTCAACAAACTAATGCTTGGTTTAATATTACTTCAATGTCTTTAGATTTATCTTATAACTGCCGTCTTCAAGTGACAGAAAATGAATAGTGAAAGACTTAGGTGGGGTTTTTTTGCCAATTAATGTTTTCAGATTTTAAGTGTGGAATAAAAAATTCTACAACTGGTATGTCAGTGTAGACTCCACTTCTGTGTTTTAGCAAAACATAGCTGATCCTTTACCAAAGGAAAGAAGACTGCTTAAATAACACAGCTGAATTATGCTGCTTTCAATGATTTTCTTTTTTGACTACATCTGTTGATTTCATAAGCAGTCAGAAATAGATATTCAGAAGTATCACATCTCTTAAGTAAGTAGAAGTATTTTTAACTAAGAAAGTAAACTAGTTGTAAGTATTTAAAAAAAAAAAAGGAGGTGTGTTTTGCCATGTTTGGATCTGAAACAATTTCTTATTTTGCAGAAATTTATCCAAAATAAACATTTAGATACTCTCTTACGGAGCACATTGCACCAAAGACATTGAGGAAACTGGAAGGCTAATGGAAGCTTTAATAGTTCCTTTAGCAAGTAATATGAAACGTAAGGATTTTGCACTATTTTACAGTTAATGTAAGATGTGGTTTGGTATTCTCTTAATTTATTTTTTTTTCTGATTCTTGTCCTTCCTTAGTATATGCAGTCCTAGATATTTTCCTTGCCTCAAAGCTTTTCATCGACTAAATTGGATAACTGGATTATTGTAAAAAATTATTTTTACTGGATTTGTTGTGGGAAACACATGCTTCAACTTGAATGTTAGTCTCATAAGAAGTCGTCAGTTATATTGTGGCGAGATGCAGAGGTCGTCTTTAATGCAGGATTCCAAATATTGATGGATTTTTTTCCAGCAAGAGGCTGGTTTTTCCCATTTGTTAATGTTTTCCTGGGCTTCTGTTTTCTGACATCAGGTGGCATGTGTGTCTGTTCCTGATAAGTTCTTTCTGTCTGCCTAATTGATGTCTGTCTTCAGTACTAAATGACCTTCGACTATTAACAGCACGGGGGAGGTGGAGAAACAGGAAGAATTAATGCTGCCTGATTGAAAAGAGAGCTTGGAGACTGCCAACACAGAGCTTGCAAAGGCAATTTTTTCAGATGTATCAAAATTGTAGTTGGAAAGTTAGTTTTCAAAGCCATTCAGAGTGAAAGAAGTAGACACAATAGAACACCCAGATACACAAAACAGAAACTTAATTGCCAGGGAACAAAGCTGAGATGGGATGCAAACATACATTATGTCTATAATTTTGGTTGGACTACTGAAGTGGTTGCTAACTCATTCAGAACTTGTCATTTTGATTCTTTGAGGAACTGGGATCATTTGCTCACGCAGGGTGTGCGTGCTGTATACTCAGAGTTTGGATGAGTTTTGAGTATGTGAAGAGAATATTACTTTTCAAGCAGGAGATAGCTTTTTTTAATGCCAATAGGAATTACTGTATTTTAAGACTAGAAGATATAAATTTATGTAAGTGGAGGGTCCTTAACAATAGAAGGAGAATAGAGACTGTAGTAGTGGCACAGTAGTAACATTGTGTGAGCTGCAATGATTTTTAACTTTATCAAAGGAAGGCCTTAATGGGATTTTCATGTCAGTTTCCACATGAAAGTATCTGTCTTCAAGGTGATTTTCTTCTCATTTGATTTATAATTTTCTTAAATATTAGCTGTTATAAAAGAGGAGATAAGGGAAGGGCTATGTCTAAATATCACCCAAGGGAGTTACCTAAATAGGATTTTCTCAGGTTTGTTGCTGATCATGTTTAGTGGAAGAGCTGTGGCTTAATTTACTGATACAGAGAAAGAACAGTGATTGTATTTGGTTTTGTGTCCATTCTGCTTTGTTTAGTTAAGTCTTGAGGAAAATGAAGTGCGAATGGGTCACTTTTACCATTGGTGAATCTCCTTGAAAGAAGTGATTAAAACCAATAGGCAAACCCATATCAGCTTGGAGGTTGTGTTGATTGACAGAGTGAGGAAGAGTTACAGGTACATGTTTGGAGAATATTTAGTTATGGAATTCCTAATATGTTGCTTTTCCCTCTGTGGTGTACTCTTTAGTTCTTTTGAGTTTTGGAATTTGTCACAAACCAATGAAACTAGAAATAGAATGGAACTAGCCATCAAAGCTGGGAGGCGGGGCCAAGAACAAAAATACCAGAATGCATGTTTCAGATAAAGAATGCACAGTTTTCGAAGAACTGAGTTATATAATAAATGTCACTGTAATCCTATTTCCTGCTAATTTACAGGAATGTCATGCTTTTAATCGAGAGAAACCTGCTGAATAGCCAGAGCTAGACCCAGCAACAGACTGATGGTGGTGTGCAGCACAATGGGTTGAGTGAGTGCAGAACTACCTGATTCCACTGTGAGTATCCAGCTGTAATTAAAGCAACATGTAATTTTCTGTTTTCACTTATATTTGATATCAGAGATTACAGAAATGTCTGACAGTTCTGAGAACCTAGAGTTGTGTTAGAGTCGTGACAGTATTACACTGTAATACAGCAGAGATATATGTTTTTTTTGGTGACTGTTTTATTGAGATTCCCCTAAAGTATAACTCTCCTAAACATGTATCTTGTCCTTCTAACCTTGCTACGTGAGGCAGCAGACTTGCTCGAAGGGTGATGGCCTTTGAGGGAGGGCTTCTGCTGGAGAGAGAGCTGCAGCTCAGTCTTGATGTGGATCGAGATGGTATTGTGGTATTGGGTTCTTAACTTGTGGTTTTTTATTTATTATTTGTTCTTTGCTAAGGACAAGTATTGCGTTTGTAGTTACTGTTGCTAACTGAGAAATACTTTTCACTTTGTTCCCTTCGACACTATTCAGCAGCACTTTCTCCCTTTTTTCCTCACTTTATATAGTTATCTTTCAGTTTCTTAGAATTTGCTAAGATGGAGTTTGCGTTCATGTTTCCTTTACGTGAAGAAATTGCCAGTTAACATAGGGTAACTGTCTTTACATGGCTATAAAAGTTGATTGTTATTTTACTTCCCCCAGTTGCCAACAGGCAGCCTGCATGAGCTGCTTTTGTCAGGGCGACTCCTGCAGAGTATCGGCTGCATGTAGACTGGATTAAGGTTATGTAGTGCATCACAGCAAAACTCCCCAACTGTGTTATGGGAAAGAAATGGCCACTGAAATAGCAATATAGTGTTCTTTCACTGTTCCAGGAAAGTAAGACCAACAGTTCAAGGGCATTACTCCTAAAAAGTGTCAGTGGGAGATTAGATCGGAGTCTGCAATCCTCTTCTGTTCTTTTATATTCTTGTAGTCTGTAAGTCTGTCTGTTTCTTGTTTTACGCTATTCACCCATGTCCTGATAGCTCTGTATAACTTCTTGTTTTATTTGTTGTCGTACTGTGCCGCAGACAAAGACTCTTATTCCTTGGTCAGTGATGAAGGGTCCTAGGACTATTGTCAGTTGAGCTCTGCTACCACAGTGTTCAGCATTAGTTAAAAAAAAAAAATGGGAAAGGGAGGAAAAGGGAATTTGTTTCATCTGTTTTTCTTCACTTAAGGCACTCTTCTTTTGCCTTTTGTTTGCCCTCCTTACTGGTTATTTGTTGGGTGCAGTGATACTGTGGGAAAGCGAGCTGGACTGCACCAGGAGGAGCATGACTAGTATGTTGTAGGGTGCTTTACTAGTACTGGTGAGGAGTACATCTGGAGTGCTGTGTACAGTTCTAGGTTCCCTAGCTTGAGAAAGTTATGGACTTATTGGAAAGAGTCCAAGAAAGACCCCTGAAGGTGACTGGAGTATCTTTCATGAGAGGAGAGGCTGAAAGAGCTGAGGCTGCATAGCCTGGGTGAGAGAAGGCTCAGGGGAGGTGTCATGAGTGTATAGAGGTACCCGATGAGAGGACTTACCTTATACTTACTTACCATGAGACTGGAACAGGTTGTGCAAAGAAGTTGCATCATCCATGGAGACAGTCAAAACCCAACTGGACATGCTTCTGGGCAACCTGCCCTGTTTGAGCAGGAGCATTGGACTGTATAATCTCAAGAGGACCCTTCCAGCCTCAGTGGTTCTGTGAAAAGATTGTGAGTACTGCAGAGTCAGAGAGACAGCATGCTTTCTAAACTGACTTCATGCAGGTGAAGCAGTGGAGGAAGGTGCCAATAGATGTGGTGAATAACCCTTCATGCTAAAGAAGAAATATTTGTCACAGTCCTACATGAACATCTTCATCATTGGTGTATAGGTTAAATCACAGGCAAGGTAGTAATGGTAATCACTGCCTCCTACACTTTGCAAATCTCTTCCAAAATATTTGCTTTTTCAGCCAAAAGGATTTGACAAAGTATGGAAGTAGTTTGGAATGATGGATGCGATGGACAAATTATTGTCTAGCCCTGAGTAAATTCTGTTCTCCAGGACTTGGGACAGTACAGTGCAATCTAGTATTGTCTTCTGAATGACTTCACATCAACCAAGTCGTGGCACTTTGTATTTATTTCCATTATTTTTCTAAGGGCTGCTGTAAAATAGGTTCTCAGAGTAATTGCATAAAAAACCTAAAACCTAGAAAGCACTTTTTTCCATTTTCATTTGTTAGTCTGTCAAAGATGAGTACATATTATTTTATGAGTTACGATTACATATTAAAAGATTTAAGACATTTTGGAAACAGCCCTGTAGTAAGTAAAGAATCACTGCCACCTAGTGGAACGTCGAAAACTTTTAAGTGTTCTAAAACTTGATTAAATAAGATTTGGAGAGAAGAATTCACAGGTTTTTCATGGTTGACACAGAATGAGACTTTCCAAGAGCAGCAAAGAATAGCAGATTTCTTTTTTGGGGGTAGCTTATAGTCATTATTCTTCAGTTAAGGAATGCAACTTTTTTTTCTTCCTTCTCCATTTATAGTAGAACACGTGTGATGCTCCTGCAGACTTCTCACATTTGAACAAAGAAAACACTAAATGGAGCACTCAGAAGCCACAAAGGTGGTTACGTTCTTGTGGCAAATATTGTAAATACTAGTGCTTACTAGTTCCTCTCTTGAAACAGTATATAAACAATGTATTACAAATATGTTAATTATGTTTAGTGTGACAGGCAGAGTGTCTTCTAATCTTGAGACTGATGCTAAATATGAGACTTCAGCTAGTTTTGCTGAGAAATTTTAATCAGAATGCAATGTTTGACTACAAGTTATTGCTTCAGTTCAGAGGCATTTTTGTCACTTTGACAATGTAAATGGAAAGCTCAGTTTGCAGAAACAGAAAATACGTTCCAGATGCCTATAACTTAATGTAATTCAGCTTTTATCTAACTTGGGGAGGAGTGTCTGCAACCCTGTGCTGTGGGGGTATCACATGAGTCAAGCTAAAGGAGGGCTTAAATCACCTTGCCACATTCCAGCAAATACATGTTTGTTTGACAAACTAACAAACTGTTTACTGGTTTACGCTTTTCTTGTGGATGTTTTCTGCAGAGTCTGGGCTTTGCAGGGACAATTTCATTTCATCAGTGCTGATGGAACTTGCCAAGTATTGTTGTGTACTATTCTTAGTAGTTTCTGTTGCTCAAGAAGGTGATTTTCAGCATTAAAGCTTTTGTTGATACGTGTCCTGTGTTAATTAATAGAACATGAAAGCCAGAGTCCAGGAGAGGATTCTGGTAATAATCACTGGTGTCTTCTATACTGTATGTCATAAAACTTCCTCAAATTCTCATTTGGTCTAGCTGTAGGGGTGGAAGTAGGAGAGTCGAAACAGCTTTATTAGGAGAAATCAACTTTGAATCTGCTTTTTCATGAGTTAGGCTTGATTCTTTGGCAGTTATCGGGAGGTGCTGCAAGAATCAGTTTTTAGCCTGTTTGCTCAGCAATTATGCATGTTATTGAAGAATATTTATTTACTTCAGTGATTTCAGTTTCTGGTCAGCTAGATCAGTGGGGTTAACATGTAGTTAATCCATAGACCCTTAATGTTTATAGTGTTTTTTGGTTAAAGTCCTATTTCAGTCTACTGAAGATTGACAGGTCTAGTGGTCCTGAATCTGGGACACGCTTACTTTGCTAGTTCTGCTCAACTTCTGTATTTGTGTTGGTAGTAACAGTGACTGGTATAAGTTGCTGCACTAAACTTTGGAGTGCTGTTTCCCTTCAAAAAGTGTATCATCCTTGGGTCTTGTCACAGCCCAACATAGAGATTTATATACTAAATTACAAATATTATTTCTATTACGTTTTCATTATTATTCATTAACTATAGTAAGAAGTTTCTCAGAAAAGAATGTGCATGAAACTACTAAGTTGTTCATGGCATATTTTATCTATAGGTGGTACTGTTGCCTAAAGCATAATGAAATGAATTAGGGACTTGCGTTGAAACGGATGCTGAAAATACACAAGGCAGTTTTCGCTTAGGAGGGTCTTTGATTGTATGAATGTAATGGCTTTTTAATCTCCTGTAGCTTAATTGTTGTTTTACTACTAAACTGTTAGTAGGCAATTGTTATTTAAATCCAAGCTTTTGAATAGTTTAGAATTCTTCATGTTGTACAAAATGGCCACCAAGGTCTAATGTTGAACTATTTCAAAAGAACTTCTGATATGAAAAGAGCTTTTTCACATAAGGCATTGTGACTATTTAGACAACTCAACTGTCCAGTCTCATCGCTGTTTTTGTGCGTGCATTGTACATCATGGAAAGGCTCAGAAGGCATATAAAAGACTGCTGTTTTCTGAAGGAAGTAGGGTCCACATGGATCGTTTCTGCCTTTACTGTGGGAGATGTGGTCCTTTTCTCTCCGCTTTGCGGAAGTCGTACGTGAGGAGATGAGATGGGGCTTTGAGAGGTGACACTTGACTCTCAGAAAGTGAAGATGTAGTTTTTGAATGTACTAAATTTTTGGGAGGGAATGCTGTCAGTCAGGAATAAAATGATTTTACTCCAGTGTTTCTCAGTGATTCTGCGATTTGTGCATTAATTTAGCAAGTATCTACAGAGCACTCAGCAGCTGCTTCTTTGATGGATTTAAAGAGATTCTCCTCTAGAAATCCATACAGACCGGCTTGCTCTGTCACTGCAATGACAAAACAGCTGTAAATTGCTTAGACAGATTTTGAAAATTTATTTTTTTTCTGTTTTTAATATTTAAATGATGATACTAAAGAAAATAAACTTAGGGAGGTATGTAAATATCTAGATATGGAGAACAGGCACATATGATTCTGGATATTGTGGTCCTAATTGTCTTTTTCTCTTTATTTAGCAGCAACACAAAAAGATGGGACTTTTTTCCCCCCTCTTACAAGCCTCTGGGCTGAAGCTGAATGTGACGGAGGTGGTAATACAACTCTCACGTCAGTGGGTGAATGCAAACACAGGGGCACAAGTATAACCACAGTATTGTTTCATCCTGTTCTCATAATACAGTCCCATTTTCCTCTTCCAATAAAATAACTGTGCTAACATGCTCTGATTTGTACCCTACGCCCACAGCATCCAAGGATGACTTTGCTCATGGTTCATCAAGCAAAGAAACATTCTAATGATAAACATCTGGAGGAATAGTTTTGGAACGAAGAAAGAGGAAAATGAGTGCAATGATGAAAAACAATTCAGAATTGGAGCTCTAGATGGTCTATTGTAAATGTGTCCGTAGGTTGTGGCAATTGCCAGTGAAGTGGAATAGTAAACTGTTGATCTTGCTGGAGGTAGAAAGCAAGATTCTTTAAGTATTCTTCATTCCCTTATCTTGATGACAGCTAACCATTCTGATGTTGGATAGCGAATTCTGGAAGGCGTGTCCTCTGAGGAGTGGCTGACGGCTCTGGGTTTATCTAGTTTGAAGAGAAGTAGGATGAGGGGCGACCTCGTTTCTCTACAGCCTCCTGGTGGAGGGATGTGGAGAGGGAGGTGCTGAGCTCCTCTCCCTGGGATCCAGGGACAAGACATGTGGGAATGAGCAAGTAATGTGCTCTTATGGCCAAGAAGGCAAATAGTGTCCTGAGGGCCTTTAAAAAGAGCTTGGCCAGCAGGTCGAGGGAGGTCATCCTTCCTTTCTGCTCTGGTAAGGCCACAGCTGAAGTACTGGGTACACTTCTGGGCCCCCCAGTTCAAGAAGGACAGGGAACTACTGGAGAGGGTCCAGCAGAGGCTATGAAGATGATGAGGGACGGGAGCATCTCTCTGCTGAGGAAAGGCTGAGAGCCCTGGGGCTGTTCAGCCTGGAGAAGGGGAGACAGAGAGGGGATCTTGTCAGTGCTTATCAAGATCTAAAGGGCGGATGTCAAGAGGATGGGGCCAGACTCTTCTCAGTGCCTGGTGACAGGACACGGGGCAACAGGCACAAACTGGAACATGGGAAGTTCCATCTCAACATGAGGAGGAACTTCTTTCCTTTGAGGGTCCCAGAGCTGTGGAGCAGGCTTCCCAGAGAGGGTGTGGAGTCTCCTGCTCTGGAGATCTTCAAAACTTGCCTGGATGCAGCCTTGTGTGACCTGTTCTGGGTGACCCTGCTTTGGCAGGGGGTTGGACGAGATGATCTCTGAAGGTCCCTTCCAAACCTTGTCATTCTGTGATACTGTGAATGGTTCCAACGTTGAGTCAAGGGAGGTTCAGACTAGCTATTAGGAAACATTTATTTACAAAGAGGGTGATTAAACCCTGGCACAGGCTTCCTGGAGAGGTGGTCAATGCCCCATGCCTGGCATTTGGACAATGCCCTTAATACCTTACCTTAACTTTTGGTGAACCCTAAAGTGGTCAGGCAGTTGGACTAGATGGTCCTTGTAGGTCCCTTCCAACTGAAGTACTCTAGTCTAACTTTATTAGAAAAAACCACGAACAATCAGTAACTTTTGTTGGTTCCAACAAAGTTTATCAGTGCCCAAACAGGGCCCTAATGTTCTTTAATTGTCTACACTGAAGCAGTTGTGCAGCTAAATTAAGCTTAAGAAAGAACAGTTATCTTTTGGTAGAATACCGAAGTATGCTTTCTTAAAAGCATGGTGCAGCTGTCAGCTCATGAATCAGTGATATTAGGAAAACCATAATGAACAAGTGAAAGTAGTAAGTAAATGGGGTTTGAAATCAGATAAGACAGTTAACTTTTGGAGTCCAGAATGGCTGCACCAAGTTTGATCAAAAGCCTATCTAGCTTGATATTTTTTCTTCCAACAAGAAAATCAAAACTGGTCATCAGTGGTTGCTGACATGGTTATCCTCATATTTGCTGAGAGCAGTGTGAACAGTTAGTAACTTCCCTGGTTTGCTCTGCTAGCATTCAGAAGTGAGGGCACAGGGACTTCCTTGGCCAGAGGTGGTATCTGTGCCTAAGAGTCTTTTAGTGACTTTATTGGGAGTTGGATAACTAGTAATGGGAATGAGCTTATGGTCATTGTAACTGGTTACATGCATGTTACTAACAGAAATGTAAAATTTGCATTTCTGCTTTCAGAAAATGTCACTTCTATGCCATAGATGACAAAATTTAACAAATGCTGGTAAAATAATGGCTACAGTAGTTCCTTTTGTTCTCAGTTTTGATGGTGGTGTTTTGGTTTTTGTTTTTTCTGGTTTAGTGTTTTTGCATTGTCTTCAGTTTTGCTTCAGAGAGAACTACAGGTCTAAATGGGTTTGTTAAGTTGGCAAAGAGGAACAGACAGCCTCTGATGGTATGTATGTTTCCATCCTGATTTATCCGCTTTGTTTCTGGCTATCTATGAATGAGATCTACTGCAATGTAGCTGTTAACCTTCCCTACAAGCAGATAAGGTGTTTTCTTTTTTTTAGCACTGTTTGTATAGTGCATAGTTTTGATGATTAACCTGAGTGAGCTGAAAGAATTTTTAAGAAGCTAAAGCTATGAAAAGAAATTATATGTCATTTTGGTGACTCTTCACCTTTTATTGCCAACATATTGGACCTTTGATAACTTTCAGAATTTAAAAAATTTCTTTTTAATCTTACTGGAGTGAAATATTGCAAGTATGGGGGAGCAGTTTTTATATTATTTTTAATATCTTTCTGTATGTAGTCTGACAGCCTTTTGTTTAGAGTAGGCTTAGCAGTAGCTCCAGTGTTACTTAATTTGCAGGGTAATACCTTTTGTGATAGCAGGTGTGGAAATACTTCAAATCACCAGGTGATTTCATAAGACTAAAAACTCTTTCTTGGATTTGACTTGAAGGGATAATTGCTCCATATGACTTTTCTTCAGGCAGCAAAACAAATGGGTGTGTAGGGAAGTATTTTTTCATAGTTTTAGATCTTGGAGAAACCTATGCATGTAGAAATAAACAGTGCATTTTTAATGCTTGTGTTATATTTGAAACATTTGCAAAAAATATGTTTTGGTCCTTTTTAGAATGAAAGTATCTAGTCTTGAAAGCTTTTTCTATGTGCTGAATGTTGAAAGGCAAAAGTATGTTAGTACTTTTAGTTACAGATATTAAAGCACTTTCATCTCTTTTTGGGTTAGTGACCCTTAAAACTTGGAGTAAAACTGAGCTTGGATGGGATACAAGATGACATATGGGATTTTTCTTTCCCCTTTCAGAGCATTTTTAAGCCCCCGCACACTGGAAAGCCTAGTCAGAAAGGCAGAGAAGGAGGAGATGAGAATATTTTTGTGGCCTTGATGTAAATGCCACATTTTAAAGAAATTACACCATGAAAACTGCTTTCCACTTCAGTATCTCTAAGGACTATTAACAGGAGCAACTCCAGACCTAGAAATACTTTGCAGTCTGTTAGTGCTCAAAATGTCCATTAATTTTATCAGGACACAAGATAAAGGAAATTGCTTCTTGAATAGCTTAACTGAGGAGATTCTGGCATTATTTGAAGCAGTTACTGGGTTTGTGTGTGCCCATGAGTTGTTGCTGTTTGTCACATAAAGCCTTGTAGGGTTGGCAGTGGGGTGAAGGCCTCGTCTTTCTCAAGGAAGTAAAAGAGGTTGGTTTTGTTCTCTGCTGCTTTTCCAGCATTTCCCCGTTCATGTGATTGGGCCAAGGTGGCCATATCCCTGGCAGTTCGCCTGTGCCTGCTGCAGGGAGAGATGAAACAGCCCTTGATCTTTGTTGTCTCCATTTTAGGGGATCGGAGCTTAAGCAGAGCTGGTGGTTCTGTGCGTGCGCGGGTGGATACACATGCAGAAGCAGAGGTGAACAGTTCTGCTCTCAGTGTGTATGCACATGCTGTATCTCAATAATTTTGACTATCTGTCTGCTAGCAGCATGCTTAAAGTGTGTGTAAACTTTCTGCATTGTTGCCGATTCTTTGCACAGTGAAACAGGGGTGTGTGGCATCTGTATTTTAACCTGTCCCAAGCAGCCGATTGAGGTTTAATAATTAGAAATAGTCATGTAGTTTACTTCTCACCCCACAGGCATAATACTGATTATTGAATTTTGGAGGAAAAGTTGTTGTTTCTTTTGATGAGACAGGTGCTTGAGTTCAGCTGTCTCTTCCGCACAGTCCTGCAGGTCTGAACCATGTTAGCATTTTTATGCCCATCTTGGCAAGTTTTCTCTTAAGGTTCTGTTTGGAGTCTCAGATCTGAATCTTGCCAGGCATCACTTACCTGGCAAAGGGAGAGGCAAATCCTGTACGAAGACCGTCTCTGTGAAGGGTAGCAGTGGATGGTGTTGAACACCATCACCTCAGTAAGGCTTGTAAACACCCACTGCCACCCCCTGTTGAATCCGCCATTTCAGTGTAGCCCTGAGGTCTCTTAATGTGTCCCTGTAAGGTTGTTTATGAGGTAAGAGCAGTCCTAGATTTAAGATTGTGTGGACTGTGATGATTCAATGAACATAAACTTCAAATGTATCATTATGATGTATTAGCCGACAAAATTTTCAGTGATTAAGATACGAGCATAATGTGATTACATTGTACATTTAACTGAAGGACTTTGGCAGGTACTGTGTCATTGTGCTAATTGTCATTGGATCATTAATGAAAGTGCAGTTTTAACCTTTTAAGCTAGTAGTTAGAATGGGTGCCCAAAATACGCAGAATGCAGTATCTGTGTGAAGCGTGTTTTTGCTGTGTTTGAGAGTAGAATTTGAATTTTGGTACTGGCTTTTACTTCATTACAGATAAATTCAGAGAAAGCTTGTCTCCAAAGAGTATCTTCTATAGGAACAATGAATTAATTATTAAGTTTTGCAGAAATAATCAGAGGTCCAGAGTTAGCCAATTTTATGGTCAGATTTTTCTTTGCTGTTTAGATTTGAAAATAAAGTCGCTTAGGATTCCCTTCACTTCCCCTTACATAATATTTTGACCAAAAGGAACGTTTTTGTGCCTGAAAGCATCTTGTCATTGGGTAAGTGATATTATTTAAACACATGTATGTGATTCTTTTATGAGCACCCTTGCTCTCTGAATTAAGGCTATGATCTTGTCACTTGTTCTCATTGTAGTTGTGCCTATTTATGTACAAATTTTATTTTTTCTGAATGAAATGCGACTTAATTAGATTTGTGGAATTACATATCCACCTGGGTCTATATGGTGCTTATCCTTTAGTGTATAATAATTATCACATGTCCAAGAAGATGAAATCTGATTTCCTGATACCAGGGAGATAAATATTTATAAATATTTAATAATTATCTTTGTTTAATACTCAGGAATATGCTGTCTCGTAATTATTTGTGCTTTATTTCAAGATTGATGGTTCTTATAGGTACAAGTATTAGTAAGTATTACTGCTGTGTAATTACATTTTACATATTTATATATGCATTACATACATATACATTACATAACATGTAATTACATATTACAATACTGCAAGTATTACTGTTGTGATCAATGGCTTTGTTAATTCCGAACTGCAATAATGGGGGTTTTTTGATGTTTTTGTCTTAGTTTTCATTAAATACTTTATAATTTTGGAAAGGATTCTTTGATCCAAATAGGTAGAGACAGCTTCTTTGTGGTACCACATACTCAGATTTTTTTTGCAGTCCAGTCTTTTGGTTTCTGGAGAAAGCTTAAAGTATATTATGTATGTGGAGTCTGAAGCCAATTTGGAATTGCATATGTCTGCTTAATCCGGTTTAGAAAAAAGTCCTGCTTCAGACAATGCTGGATTAGCCAAGATCCTTGAGGTTCATCCTTCCAACTAAGAAGGATGATGTTGGCTGGTTCTCTTTTCTGGAAAACTTGTGTTCTTTGGGGCCTGACACAAAATGCTTTCAGGGGCACCTGTCTGTATAGGTATTAGTGGAGGCCTAAGCAGCTGCAAATAGGATTTGCCCATTAGAAAGGTACGGTGGGACTTAAATCATCAGTTATGAGACTAATTAAGGTGATGAGCAGGGCAAAGTGAGGAAGCACCATTTTTTCAGTCATTCAATAGCTTGGATTTCTTAACTACATCATGGTAACCGGAGTTTCTGGATGAATACTGCCTAGCATGGACTTTATTAAAAAAAACTAATTTAGCATAAATGACAAATACTACACTTTTTTTCCTCCTGCATCTCTTGAGTTGATTGGAAGTGGGGGGAGTAAGGACTTGGCATGACTTTAGCAATATTCAGTTATACACAGTATCACAGTTGATACCTGAAATAAAAGAGAAGCTAGTTCCTAAGATCGTCTTGTTTCTGAAGTTCTTCTCTCTGAGAAAGAACAATGAAATCTCTTGTACTGTTGGGTTTTTTAAATTTTATTTATTTATTTGCACAAAAACATTTGCTTTGCAGGAATTCTGTTTTCATCATGTTGTCTCACTGGTGCTGGATGAGCTGAAATTTCCTGCGTCTTGGGAAGAGCATGTACAAAAGGAATGACCTCATGGCCAATGTGATGGTCACCTCGGCCACTCCAGAGGTACGGTTCCTTGGGTTTTGTTAGCTCCTGTATCAAAATGGAAATTTTGGCTTGTTTCAACTTTCACAGGGGCCCTTTCCACTACCAGTCGTGACAGTACATTTTCTTATGAATGGTGCAGTATATGACAACCGAGCAATTTTAGAACACTCCATGGTTCTGAGTGTTCACAACCTATTTTTTTACTGTTGTTGGTCATGATTACTCATTTAGATTAGTTTAAATAGCATTTTTGACCTGTAACTCCATAACTTAAAGCAGCTGTTTATTAATGAGTAGAGGGCAATGTAACGTACCATCTAAATGGAGCCAGTCAGAAATATTCCAGTTGAATTTTTTATTAAATTACATTATTCCTGAAGAAAGGAAAATGAGCCACAAGTGCCTGCATCTGAGCCCTAGAATAGAAACTTCAAAAGGAAGGCAAGGCACCAATTTTTAAGGCAAGACCCAGTACTGTTCTAAAGTACCCTGGGACTAACATTGGGTTAAATTTCAGGATGTGTCAGTTTTTTCCTTATTTATAATACTATGGATAGAGCAGCATGATCCACTTTTTACTTTGTACATTTAATTTAAAAATTTCCATTGAATATGAATCCTCAAAATCCCAACATGTTTCCTTTTGTGTGACAGCTATTTTATCTAGTCTATAATTTTAAAAATGGCTTTTCAAAGCTGGAAATTTCATAGAGCTAAAATTGTACATCACTATGGTTTTTGCAGAAGAGAGTTACTTGGAAACATTCATGAACTGTGCTGAACTAAATTTTATAACGTGGCATCTGAAGCTTTTTGAAGGTCATACATTGTCTTGTAATTTCTTAATGTTTTTACAGATATTTATTTCCTGAATTTTACAATAAATTCATTATTCTGCAGATAAGTCAACTGTTTTTTCTTTGTAGGGTAGTAGCAGCTCAGATTCTCTGGAAGGGCGAAGTTCGGATTATGCCAATAAAAGCTATGATGCAGTTGTATTTGATGTGTTGAAAGTAACTCCTGAGGAGTTTGCTGTAAGTAGAAATGTTATTTTTGCATTTAGGCTTGTATAATATTCAGGGCTTGCAGGATATTAAACAATACATAAATGTTTTTTCTTAAAATATTTTAAATGAACTTCCAATGTTCTTGAAAACAAATTTCTAATCATATAAACTTTAACAAAGTAAACATGTCTTGGGCTTTAATCATTCAGTACTGACCTGACACACCATATTTGTTTTTCTGTGTAAAGCCATTTGAATTTCTTCTAGTGTTTTAAAAGTACCTAGCATAGGTTTAAAGATATTAGTTATCCACAGTCTGATTCTTTTTTTTTTTTTTTTGTAATTGAAACCACAAATGCTCATCTTTTCTGCTGAGACATCAATTTCTCAGAAAGCTCACTTTTTTAAAAGCAGGAAAGAAGCTTGTAGAGAGGAAACAATTTGCATTCCTTGATAATGACTTTTCAGTACTAAACTGAAAGCAGAACTGCACTTTCAGCAGAAGTCATACAGTTCTTGTGCTTGGCCCCTTGTTTTTAATTTACATGTTAACTTGCTGGGGCGCAGGAATGAGCGAGAATGAAACCTATTGAACCAAGTTCAATGTTTTCATTAATATTATGGGCACCAAAATGATGTTTCCCTCATTTGGCATAAGGTCGTTTAATACCCGTGCACAAAAAAGTCTTGGAGATGCGTCTGCATTATTCCTATAAGTTTGTGACTTTGGGACACATTCTGATGATTCTTTTTCAACACTAATACAAAGTACACAGGTGAGAGCTGTTTTTAGGTAAAAATGTAAACATAGATGGTTGGTAAATCTGCATCAACTCAGTTGAAAAAATGGCCTGATGCTTTTGCTCCTATTCGTCCAAGTTTGGATGATCCATGGCCAAGGACTACCTTCAGAAATGAACAGAGTCACAATTTAGACAGGTCTGTAAAATCACACAAAAATATAGAGATGTCTTATTTTACCAGGGCAGACTGAATATTAAGTCCAAAACCAGCCCAGAACATAGTGTGCAGTCTACACCAGCAAAAATGAATTTGTGGTGATTTCAGAACTGTATTTATAAAATTATCAAGTCAAGGTAAGGTTGCTTATAACGTATCAGTTGCAACTCGTCAGTTTTCTATTACATTCATTATTCCTGCTGCTGTTGGTTTGAGACAGAAGCTTGTTGATGAGGGTCTTGCTTTAATGGTACACTTTAAAAACACACACGTATGTGCACACGCGCACCCCCTTACATCATTATAATACATCTTTTAACTCTGAAGTCCAGACTTCTAGAAGTTGCTTTTCTCTCTCCCATTCCACTTCTAAACAAACAAACAAAAAACCCACCAACCCCCAAAGAAACAAAAAAATGAAATGTGTGTCTGTAGGACTGGCAGTGAGGCATGAAAAAGACTGAATATAAACCCTAGTGGTGGGGCTGGTGGTTTGGGGTTCATTTGTTTGTTGATCTTGATTTTAATACAGTCACACAAACTTCTAACACCAAGGCTTTCTTAGCCAGAGTAGCTATTCTCCTTGTGCCACATTAAAAGCTTTTCATTGGTATACACTGATCCTTGTTTTTTTGTTAGCAGCTCAAGTAACATTTACTACTTCTGTTCCATCCAGAGAAGCAGATAATTTCTTTTTTCAGTAAATAACAGCAGCCAGTAAATTATACTTGTCATTTCTTGTTACTTAATACTGTAGTAGCCTGTTTCAGACAACTTGAAACAGTTCAGTTGCGGAGAATGAAAAAGACCACAGGTCTGGGTTTACTGTAATTAGTACAATTTCATTACTGGGCATCGGGGCAGAAATCTGTAGAAGATGGAATCATTGTGTTGAATATAAATATTTAGAGAAAGGGAATGGAGTCAGGTTAAGGTCACTTCCAAATTTAGTGTGTTGTGTTCCTTCTTTAAAATTTAGGAGCAGCAGAGGAGAAATTCCCTAGTGGTAATCACCTATATAAGGAAAAGACCAACAGCTTGTCAGTACTACTAAATTTTGTTTTAACCTTTTTAGTGATTTTTTTTTTTTAATTGAACCCATATATTGTTGAAATGAATATTAATCATCACTGAAAACTTTTTTATATTTATGTCACGTAATATGGCTTATAGTCAGCATTTTGAAGCCTCTGCTGTGAATCTTATTAGGAGACAGTCAAGAAGTTGCAAGGCGGCATTTGTGACTGCAGCAAAAGTAAGAGAATGTGATGACGTGCTGCCACGCGGGGTGGTGGAGCTCCTTGCACCAGGAGTGGTCAGGTCTGGTCTAGGGGAGAAGGTGGCAGTGTGGTTTGTAGTTAGTAAAGGGCAGATGCAAATACATGATTGTTAGCTCTTTGTATTACGTTATTTAAAATTTTATCTTTGTTGCAGAGCCAGATTACATTGATGGATATGCCAGTGTTTAAAGCTATACAGCCTGAGGTAAGTTTTCTTAAACTATCTATTTATATCTTTGGAGTTCAGTGCCTGAGGAAATGTGACCATTTAAATAATGATTTTTCATTCAAAAATGCTCAACTTCCTGCAGTGCACTAATATTCTTCTAGGCTTATTCCTTGTTAGCACGTGAATCTGTATCACAGCCTGATTTACTTTGATTTGTCATCTATTGCCAAAAGAGATGACTATGCTTTTCTGGAAGTCTTCCTGTCCTGCTTTGTGTTGAGTGTTTCTTCAGGATAAATTTCTCACATGAAAAATCTATACTCTCCCTTCTGCTCCTGTTTTTCAGTTCATATCTGATTTCAGAGTTGGACTTAATGCCTCTAGTCATAACGTGTATTTTAGGCTGCACTAGCCTCTTAGTAAACTTCTTAATTTGTGCTATTGTGTTTAAGGTTCAGTTCTGAGGGAGTAAGGGGCTCAAGCCCTTAAAAGTTAATGTATTAGTGTCCTTTGATTTTTTTAACCTTTTAAGAACAACACAGAAAGAAACTTGAGGCCTGTTGAGAAAAAGCGATTAAAGTTAACATAGAGATTTGAAAATCAGAAATAACAACTTCAAAAATAAAGAATGAAGGTAGTTACCAGAATATGTTAAATTTGCAGAAAAGTTATATGTTATCTCAGTGCTTTGATGAAATAAATTTATTTTCTGCAAAAGGAGCAAGAATTGCATGTTTTCAGCTTCAAGTTCTTTAATATATGACCATGTGCTTAGATCCATTATGGTTTATTGTCTTCTTGTGCCTAGGTGGAGTATCATTAATACATAAAGAGGAAAAAAAAAAACCTGTAATATTAGTGGAACTGAATTTTTGGCAACATCAGAAAGGGCAGTCCAGTTTAGAAGATTCTTAGTAGAAGCTCAGTCCGTCTATTTTGGTCACTAACAAAACAACTCATATATTACAGTGGTTCAGAGAGATTAGCAGCTTTCTATTTTGAGGAAGTATAGGAAGGAAAATAAGAATTCATCTATCTGTGTCTGGACTTCCTGTCAGATAAGTTAATTTTGTTTTAAGAACACCAAGACAGCTTTGTACTGAAAATGCTTTCATGCTTCTGAAATTACATGTGTTCTTCAGGCAGTCAGGGAGACTTTTCTTTACTGTGGGGAAAAATGACAAATAAACAATGCAATAATAAACCAGCAATACTCATAGAAAAAAATCTGTTCACACAAAAATGTCATTATTTACAAATAAATACCATAGATATTTTTTCATGAGGAAATTTTGCTAAGAAAAAACAAAATGGAGGTTTTGCCAAAAGCAGAGGTAGTGTGATACCCTGAGGAGATGAGTGAATACAAAATAAAATACAAAACTGTAGATGTTCCTATTTAAAGTGAACTTTCCATTTGCTTTAATTGCCATGAAATATTTGTGCTATAGAATTTTTATAGCAAAACAAAAGACTGGTTTGCTGTTCTTTTTCTTTTCCTTTGTCGTTGCTTCATTTTGCCTTTTGGAAATTTCCTGAAGTGCTACTTGGATTGATTGGCGGATAGATGTAACTTAGTGAGAAATGATCAGAAAAAACCTAATGTTGTGTTTTCAACTTCTGCTAGAATAAAGTTCTGTGTATAAGCAGCAGTTACCATAAACTATTAGTTTTTAACTGTATTTTCTGACTGCCATCTTATTGGAATTACCAATATAATTTAATTGTTTGTTTGCTAAAACTGAGCAACTATTTCTATTCTGAAACTCTGCTGGCTGTAGGACTAGGTTTTAAAGCAAGAGTTTTAAAGTCTTTTTTTTAAAGAGTTTTGAAGTCTGTGTATTTGTCAGCTACCTGTGTCTTGGTTTTAGGTAAGTTATTAGACTAAGTGCGAGGTTGACATTTTCTGGTGGGGTCAAATATTAATGTATAGTCTGTAACTGTCTGCCTTTGTTTGAGGCCTCGCAGCTGTCCCAGTTGGGTTGTCATGTTTGTAGTTTTATGTCGGTAACCCGGGCACCCCTTGGCACAGGCCGCCTTCGAGGCCTGCAGGGTTTCAGGCAGTGGCTGGTGGCCAGGCTGGCATCTGCCATCTTCAGTGGGACTCTGCCTGCCTGGGTTCCTCCTGCGCTCTCCTTGTGCTGCGCAGAAGAAGGAAAGGGAAATATTCCAGTTGAAATCTGTGTTTCGTGACATACTTGTTCTATTACCTCGGTGAGTATGATGAAGGCAGTTATGGTCCCTACTTTTCCTTTCATACTCGCTTGTGCAAGGTGGTCACAATTGCTCTGCAGAGTCGGCTTTTGTGTGCAGGGAGAGGAGGTAAATACATGGTAGGTGAATAAGGGTGAATACCTCCCGTTTCCTCTGCCGAACGGGGCATGAACAAAGCATGGAGAGGTTGAAGCAGTTTGCTGGCTGTTGCGTAGTGACACTCCAGGGCACAACTGTGCATGGAAGAGTCCCCTCAGCCAGCAGCCATTGTGCTGGCTGCCTTGCTGAGTAATCTGTTGCTGAATTTTGGGGGGGGGGAAGAGCGTTATAGCGGTTTTTCTTCGGGTTTTAGTCTTTAACATGAGCTCATGCATGGATGAAAAGACTTAAGATTTTTGAGTACTGGTTGCCAAGTGTTTTCTCAAACACACAAACATCCTTTAAACCTAGCACTTGCTGAGACTTTTTTCTGCCTATTGATTGAGCTAGTACTAAAAAATACATCTGCACATTACTTTGCAGGAGTTCAGTAAGAGGATGTTTGAGTAACAATTCTTTGTTCTCCAGCAGAAATAACTATGCTTACATTCTAGATGTCTATGCAATTTTATTTAGTTTTTTTTTTCCGAAGTCCTGGAAATTGTCATCTCCACAAATTGCAGGGTTTTCTTGCACAATTGGTTGGAAAGCTTCTTGTGACTGAGCATTGAGGAAATTGTCTGCATCCTTCCATACAAAAAGATTAATTGTAATACTAGAACATGGTATATTTTAACAGTATAAAAAACATTCAGCAGGGGCAAGTTGGATCACTTACTCTTATCAACCTTCCTATTCAGTCCAAATTTTAAACCTAGGTAAATGATTTTACCATGCAGAACATTTTCCATTGTTGCTTGCTAGCCTTCTGGCAACTGCTTGATATCCTTACGTGGCTGAACTCTTCCACTTTTCTGACAAATGTAAATTTTGCTGTCCCTAGTAGAGTGACTGAGATTTTTCCACATAAACATATAATTTCCAGACTCTTAAGACCAGACGTGCACCAGTCATGTGGAGGATTGGTGTCTTGACAGATGTGAATTGGCATTTTTATCTTCAGAAGGCTTAACTGCTGGAAGATCGGGATACAAAATATGTTTGGAACTGGAAATGCTTTTCCTGGTGCTCACACAGGAACATGCAGACCTCCACACCTCGAGAGTGTGTTCCATTTATCAGAGTGTACAAAGTGCTTTTCAGAGACAGAATTCTCTTTGGCTGACTCTCTACCTTTTCATGTGAAGGCATCTAAAGTTAATAGTGTATATTTGAAAAGTTGAACAGCATTTTGATTGAAACTGAATTCCATGGTTCTAAAAACAGAAGAATGATTTAGAACTGGTGTTATGGAGAACTAATTTCCAGTATGTATGTATCTACCGCTTGTCAGATCTGAACATAAAGGCTGTATAGATATGGGGTAACTTGAATCTGTAGTTAAAAAGGGCCAGGCTGTCTAAATATATTTGCAACTGTCTAAAATAACTATAGGAAAATGGACACTTTCTTTCTGGATAGATCAAATTTGTATTTATAATTTCAAATTTCTTTTGATGCATAATTTAATACAGTTTATTTAAGGAGAAAATCATTAATCTGCTTTTTAGCTATGCTTTTTACTTTGTACTTCCCACAGAGATTTCTACTATTTATTTTGCAGTTTAGGTGAAAGATTATGTTTTGCCATAAAGCACTGGGATTTTATTATACACTGAAATTGATTGGTTGTGGTTATGGGTATACTACAGAATTTGTGATTTTTCTTACTATTTTGAACTGGGTTGATTTTGAAGTAGTCACTGTAGTGAAAGAGCATTTAAAAACTTGTTCCATGTACTGTGACTGAACTATGCAGCCTACTGGCAACTTTTTGCTTTATTAGCACCAAAGTACTGATCTATATTTTCAAGTACACACCACACTTCATTCAAGTCTGGCTAAACTCTTACAGCTTAAAAAGCAGCCAAAAAAAATGTCAAACCCCAAAATAAAACAGAGTTCTAAGTCCAGCCTTCCGACCAGAAATCCTTCAGACTTAAGACTGTCACTCTCCAGCCTTTTTCAAATGATAGATTCTCTTGGTCTGAGTATCATATACAGAGATTTCAGGTTTTTTAAAATTAGTTTGTAACTACTGTAAACAGTAACATTACAGTTCCAAAATTGTGTTCTTCAAATGCTTTAGGTCTCACATTTTAATTAAAAAATAAGTTAGAGGTTGAATATGCCAAACTGTGGTGTGTTCATGGAAGTTTTACTACTGTAATAATGAGGATGACGTTCAGGAATAATAGCTAGGTTACTGCCTCCAGTTGTACAGCTCCATTTTGTACTTCTAGTATTGCGTATTGATATGTTTAGATTTAGCTTCAGTTTTTCACCAGATAAGATTATATACTAGCAAAATCTCTACTCCCATGTCAGCTGATTTGCTCATACGAGGAAACCCTGGGCCAAAACAATCAATGCAGAATAAAACTTTAGAGACATCAGCTGTGGCTGAGCACTCAGTCTCTCTGCATCTGAATATTAATAATGATGTCTATATCAGGAGAATATATGAATTACATCATTTATGTATTGTCAAGAAAACACAGAAGTGTTTGGTTAGACAAGTAGTCATTGAATCGGTACCTTGGATTGATTTTAGCATTTATCTGATAGATGTTTCTGTCATGTATCAGTTTTTACACTTTAAGGTGTTTTTAAACATTACTGATTTCTAAGGTAATTTTCAAATGTGTTTCCTAGGAACTAGCCAGCTGTGGATGGAATAAAAAAGAAAAACATATCCTTGCTCCAAATATTGTTGCCTTTACTAGGAGGTTTAACCAGGTAAATGATTTGATTACTGTGATGAACAGGTATTGTTCCACAGTTGTCTTTGAGTATGAAGTTAAATAGAACAACTCCTGTGAATTAGAATTTAAGAATATTTTTCTGAATGAAGATTAAGATTTTAAAATGGCAGTTCCTGTTTTCACTTGCTTTGTCCACATTTTTGTGTTGTTCCTCTAGACCATTGATTCCTAAATAATAGTTCCTAATAATTTTTGCTGATGTGTCATTCTTTTCCTTCTTTTTCAGTGTTTCACCTGCTCATTTAGTTATCTTAGTGTTGCCTCACTTCTCTACCCACTTCTTATATTCAGGGGTAATGCTTTTGGGTAATTGCAGCTATACAGATGAGAATTCATGGGATCAGAACTCTTTTCTTTCCTTATGCCATTTTCTCCATGGAGCACCACAAAAGTTTACAAATATTTCATCTAATTAAGTAATTTCTTTTGTAAATAAATTCAGTTATATGTGTTTATTTTATAGGTCAGTTTTTGGGTTGTACGAGAAATATTAACAGCACAGACCTTAAAAATAAGGGCAGAAATATTGAGCCATTTTGTGAAAATAGCTAAAGTAAGTGTAAATTTCTTGTACTGTCATTCAAAATCTTATTTCCTTTTTGTTTGTTTCTGTACTACTCCTGTGAACCATTGTTGGATTACAGAGGGTAATGTTCTTTTTTAGCATATGTGCTATGTTGTATACCAGATGAATAAGATAAAGGTATGACATCTATTGTTTTGACTTGATTAAATAAACTACCCAGTTCAGTGTAAATCGTCTTGTACCTTTTGTCTAAGTTTAAAAGTGGTTTGTCTTGTTGATGGCCAGCTTCGTGTTGTCAACACTGAACATGGTGGTTGTCCTGGTTTGAGGTAAAACAGAACCAATTTTCTTTTTGGTAATTTTACTTTCCAGTTATTTTACATTTCATTTAAGCCTCTTCTAACTGACTGAAATTAAGAGCACATTTATGAGACAGTGTCCACTTCTAGCAGATAAGGTCTGATGTTTATAGTTAATCCCAAGAGATGGTTATGCAGAGAGGCTCCTGCTTATAACAACCAAGGCCAGCTCACTTTGTTATTTGTCCCGTGGGAGGGTTGGGAGCAGAGAAGTGTGGAGGGGTGGCCCCTGTGGGGAGGAGCAGACAGGAGACGTGATCCCAAACTGACAACAGAGTGTTCCATCCCATCAGCATCATGCTCAGTATAAACACTGAGGGATCAAAGAGTCAGTCTCTTTCTTCAGTGGCCCGTGTCTGAGGAGGACTCTGTCTGTTCTTTTGCCCTTGATCATGATCCGTGCGTTCCTGACCCCAGATCTGGAATCCAGTTCCCGTCTGTCACTGTGTCCAGTCTGGGACTTTCCCAGTGCCGCCAGTGATGTGATTATCATCCCAGGAACTCGATACGGGTTTTATATACATTGTACATGTTTCATTATTTTCTTAATAAAAATAAAATATATTAATACCAATATTTCATTGAAGTAGTTTTAGTTTTCTTTTCAACTGATAAGTCTCTCCCTTATTTTCTCTCCCTTCTCTTCTGGGAAGGGAGAGGTTAAAGAGAGCATCTGTCATTCCTTTAGTGCCCAGCCCAGCCCAAACTATGACAGTTGTAAACTGTTCTGTTTTTTGTCTCCCCCCATTTAAACTTACCTTTTACGAGAAGAAATCTCTTACTTCTAAAACAACTATTGTGAGACTTGTATTCTCACTTGCAATATGTAGTTGCTGGTAGAAAGTACCACTGTTAAAGGTCAGTTATTTTAATGAGCTTGAGCACCGCATTTTACAAGTCATGCTTAACTTTTTAAAGGATATATTTATTTGAAAAAATATTTTTCTATTTCACAACCTATGGTCATTCTATTTTCTATGACCCTGTGTTACACTTATTAGTAAGAAGACAGCACTGGGATCAAAGGCCTTCGTGCCAATCTTATATGTGTGAAATTGTGTATGTGTAGGTAACTAGAATAATATTTTCCACGTAATAAAGAATAATTTTTTTTGGTATTGTAAATATTTCCAATCAGTTTATGTAGCATTTTTGTGTTTATGCAGAAGAGAATGTATCTGAATAAGTTCCTGGCACAAACACATAGTCCAAGTTCTAGGAGAATGGTCAGCTTGGAGTTGCTAGGTTGTTCTTAGAAATTAGAGAGTTGGGTTTTTTTCCCCCTGCAAAAGGAAAGGACTGCCCTCTTTATCTCTTTCCTTTTTTCTTTTTTTTTTTTTCCTTTCCTTCTGTTCCCTCAATAAAATCCAGATCTTCCTCAAGTGCTCCTAAGCAAGGAGTAAATCGATCACTCAAGGATGAATCCAGCCTCTTTTTAAGATTTATGAAGAAGCTACGTGACAGCAGTTCTTATTTTGCTATCTTTTGGAACTATGTTGTAGGAAACTTTATCATCTAAGACAGCTTTATTCCAAAGTAGTTTCTCTTTAAGTGTTTTTGAGTAATTGTCAACACAGTGAATTTAAAGTACATTGAGGTGAGAAAAATATATCCTGTAAAAGAGATTACAAAGCAGAAAATTATATTCATTCAGAAAGGGTCATCAGCATCTTCGATATTTTTGGTTTGATTAAATTTTTAATTTCTACAATTATACTAATTTTCAAGAGCAATGCATCAAATGTTTTCATATTTCCTGTTCCTTGAAGGAACAGCCTTAGAAAATAACAAATTCAAATTAAATACAGTTTGTATTCTCACAACTGAAGTGCCTATTGTCTTGAGGGGTATATTTGGAAAATTTGCAACTTTTAAAGTAGTCTTAAGAATTTTGCACATTGGCGGGGTTGGATAATGTTGTCTGCAGTCATTGAGAAAATTTTTTTAGTTTATTACTGAAAAAAAATGTATTTTATTAATGCAACTCTGAGATTAGTTAATCCTGCTTCCCTTTTCAATATGCTAAAAGTTATAATTCCCTTTTTTTCAGAAGCTTTTAGAACTGAATAACCTTCATTCTCTTATGTCCGTGGTGTCAGCATTGCAAAGTGCGCCTATCTTCAGACTGACCAAAACCTGGGCTGTAAGTTACTCCTTGACCATTTGTCTTTTCTGTCTTGTTTGAATTCTGACGTTTTCTGAACTTCTCTACATTGTCAAACTGGATGCTCTGGAAGAAGATTCTTTTATATTCTTGGTTTTGTGGTACCATCATATTAGAAGTAGTGATCTGTTTTGTGAAAGCATATTTTTAAACAATCTTTTTTTCTGTAAGAGTTTCCTGTTTTCCTGTCTCTTCTAGACCCCACTGATTATATGCTCAAGAGGACTTCAGTTGATAAGTAATCTTAGAAGACTCTTGTATAGCGAGTGTATCAGTATCCTGTTATTCAAGTCATTAATACACTGCCTAAGAGGAAAGGAAGGAAAAACACCTATTACAGATACAGAAGTATTAGTTTTGTGATTATTGTACAATGCATTTCAGTTTTCGTTGATTTTAGAAATTGAAAGCATTGATCATTTAATTTTCAGAAATTTGGTCTCTTGAGGACAGAATTTCTCATTTAAATTTAGTGTAAAATTTTCTATGTCTTTTAAGTGGAATACACAATTATAATGTAGTCCAGCTGTATGTAACCTTTAAATATACAAAGGATTAGGTAATTCTCATTAATTTAGTGTTCCATCCAACATGGATCACGTTAACTGTTTGGAACTGATAAATAAAGATGGCTATACTGAACCCTTTCACCTAAGTTTATTATGTCTTTAAAATGCCTATAACTTCTTTATGGTTTGATTGCTCAGAATTACACTATAGTCTAATAAAAACGTAAGCCTGCTATTTCAAGCAGCTTGATGAAGTTGGAACTGAAGTAGGGAAAATTGCTGACGTGTGAAACTGTGTGAATAATTCATTGCAGGAGGTAGACCTAGAGAGGCTGAGCTCTCTGTAGGCACAGTTGTTCAGAAATACAATGCAATGCAGAGTTAGGGCCTCAAGGAATTCTCAGGGCTGTTCAGAAAGAAAACAGCAAAACTATTCTAAAATCTTTTTGCTGTTGTACCTTTTATGTTACTTTTTACTATCTGCTCTTACTTGACTATGATGTGGTGCGCGCTGTTGCAGAGTTGCAAAGGGCCTCAGGGCTCCCATTCACAGTGCTGGTTTACTTATGACTCCTGTCAAGCCCATCCTGAATGAGGCAGTTAACTCATGCAAATCCATTACAGTATTAGTTATAACAAGAGGCAGACTGACAGTTCTCTAGAAACAGAAGATCTGGGCTTATGAGCTCTGTGCAAGAGTTGGAATTTTTCAGAGGAAGAGGTGTATTAAGAAACGTGCTGTGGAATAGCTGTCTGTTGTCAGAAAGTACAACTGCAAGAAGTCAGTGTACAATGCCATAATTCACCACTCGATCTGACTCAGTAGGATTTTAAAATCATCTCAAAAATATTGCTGGTGTTCCCAAGACCGGCTGAAATACAGAATGTGTTTTTATAGCTACAGTTACGTATTTTGTGTTTATTTTTCAGTCTGCCGTCACTATAGGATCTTTTGCATTGCTAAATATTTTTTCTGATTTTTCTCTAGTAAGTCCAGTAATAGAAAACAGAGATTTGAGTTTCATAGTGATTTACTTCCCTTACACTTTTTTTCCAAAAAAATTTGTTATGCTTCTAATAAGGCACTGTTGAAATGGCACAATATGCATTTATGTAGAGCATTTTTAATTGCTATTTCTACTTCCACGTTCAAACAGATTTTTAGCAATTCTGATAAATTATGAGAATGTTGGTGACTATGTAATAACATATGTTTTTCCTCTAAAAATGTAATATTGCTGAGGTTATTCAAAACTCTGAGGTAATGGTATGTGGATCCTTGATAAACTATTCAGAAATAGTAATCGTATTTGTTCATAGCTTAATACTTACACTGAATTGCTTTTGTTTTTTTTCTTTCTTAACAGGTAATGTTTACAAATCTTAAAATTTTATGATTTCATTCATTTTTTTTTTCTATATAGCTTTTGAATCGCAAAGACAAGACCACCTTTGAGAAGTTAGACTATTTATTGTCTAAGGAAGATAATTATAAAAGGACACGAGAGTACATCAGAAGCTTAAAAATGGTTCCTACTATTCCATATTTAGGTGAGTGTGTACAATTACCTTATTTATCTTTAGTTCATTTTGACTGGCAAGCACTAATGTGCACCTGGAGAACACTATGTATAGAAGATATGGTTCACTTAATTTCATATTTAGAAAAATTAGATCTGGTGGAGTTTTTTAAGCTATACACTGTCAGGAATCTCTGACGTGTAGAAGTGTTGTGCAATACTGACATCTTTAATGACAAGTATGTCTTTGTTTACTGTCCTTTTGATGTCTTCAGAATTTATAAGAGTATTGGGTTTCAGAAGCGTCTTTGAGTGCAGCATCATTTAAGACCTCATTCCTATAGCTTTTATTTTTGCTGGAGTGTGTTTTCAGATACCTCATAACTTGGTGTTTCTAAGCTGTAGTTGTTGGTTTGTGTTGGTTTCTTGTAAATGCTTTGAAAAGAGATACAAACTGAACAGTCCAGATTATTGACTTCTCTTTTCAGAGAGAAAATTCGCTTGCATTATTCAGAGACACGCTGTATCATTTCCCCAATGGCTTTTTCAACTTGCAATTCCTGCCCATTACTGAACTGTGCTAGCATTCCAGAGGGACGCTGCAAAAACCTGATTCCTTTTAAGCAAGGAACATTCAGACTCAATAATGTCTTTCTAGTGATGGTTTTTTTTTTTTTTTTAAAAGAAAGAGTTAATCTAAGACGTTATTTAACCCTGTCTTCTGAAAGTGATATAATAGGAAAAAAATAAGATAATTTACTGTAATTGTTTTCTAGTGCCCAAGAAAAGGCAAATACAGTGCTTTTTCTGTAGCAGTCCATGTATGCAAAGTATGGTCCTGGTGAAGTAATTGTTTTCAACATCCTGTAAATACAACTTCCAGAAAAATGTCTCTTTTAAAAAAAAAATCAAACTAAGTCTGGAGTTTCCATCACAGATAGTCAGCACAAGTCACTAATGTTTGACAAAGTTATAAGCAATAGAATACACCACAAACAGATGTCTTAAACATTTTAAACTATTGGTATAACCACAAACTGCACTTCTAATGCAACTTTTTTTCCTCATCTAACATCAACTGGCTCGTGCTTCAGCTACATGAACTCCACAAAATCAAATGTGAAATACACCTTTATGTAACGTACTTAGGAATGGCTGTTATTCCTGACATAGGGATTCCAGTCAGTGATCTACAATTACAGCCACACATATGAGAATAAAGTTTAACTATTCTAGGAATGATACATAACAGTTCGTAGAGAACCATGTTGTATTCCTAGAAGGCTTTTCATCGTTGTGATAATTCTTACTTAGCATGACCAAACCTGATACACTCATAGAATTTCAAAAAAAATCTGAGAAAAACTCTTTACTTTTTCCATCGGCTTTTTAGCACCACAAGCTTATTTGTAGTCTTAAAGTATTCGAGGGACTACAGAAAACCCCCGACCCTTTATGTGGATGTGTAAGCACTCAAACCAATCAGTACCTTAATCTAGTTTGCACTAGGCTTTTTAGACTCTTTATCCCTTTGGCTTTTTTGTTGTTTATTCTGTTGATTTAGTGCATATGCTTCAGAAGAAATCCATGGCAGGTGGTATTGTGTTTCTTTTAAGTGGTTTGGAGATAGTTTGCATGGTTTTTTTGTACACTGCGTCTACGCTGCCTCTTCCGCGCATTG